>PZKB01000269.1:0-25618 GCA_003852855.1 Penicillium sp. MT2 MMC-2018 | reverse complement strand
AAATCAGTCAGAACTACTATGGAGAGAACTCCAATGTAGCTGCGCGATACATGATTGCCACCAGTATGGTAATACTCACCTGATGATGTTTCACGCTCCACACTCGTCAGCAGTGGACTTGACGAGACCAAAGATAGATCGATTGGCATCACTGCTCAGGGAGACGTAGCAATTTTGAAGGTTTGAACTTGGCACAGTCAATTCAAACTACACTCGTATAGTCGGAGACTCGGAGAAGTTGGAGTAGTTCGGAGCGGCTAAGCCCCGAGCTGGAGCCCGGCGGCCGTCCGCCGAAGAGCACCCGCGCTCTCGGGACGCACTCCCTAGCTTGTCTTGCACCGCAGTCAGGACGCCCAACAACTTCAATCTTCTCGAAGGGAATAGATACATGAGATATTCAAATACCCCAAGGTTACACTCCCACATCACTAACCTCTTGTCTTTCTGTCGTTGAGCAGCCCTCAAATCTGAAAGCGACGCAATGACAATCATACCCGCCCCAGACGATAATTCAAGTCAGGCGTATGACGAGGTTATTATTTCTATTGTCGACTATGTCTACAACTATGAGATCACAGATAATCATGCTTGGGTGCGGGCCAAGGCGGCTTTGATCGACGCCCTCGGAGTCGCTTTGGAGAGCGTCCATACTAGTCCAGAATGCGCCCGGCTCCTGGGGCCAGCGTTGCCCCTCGCACCAGGTATTTCAGGTCTTTTTCGTCTACCTGGGACATCCTACCAACTCGATATCTTGAAGGGGGCCTTTGACATGGGCACTATGATCCGGTACTTGGATCACAATGATGCATTTCCCGGAGCCGAATGGGGTCATCCTTCAGGTAGACAGCCCTTGCTCTTAGTCAACACCCTGTTTATACTAAATCTTGAACACTAGACAACTTGGGAGGTATCCTTGCCACGGCGGATATCTGTAGCCAACTTGCATTTGCCCAGGGTGACCGATCACTGGCGATCTCTATGGGCCAAGTCTTGGCCGCATTGATCAAAGCCTACGAAATCCAGGGCTGCTTCCAGATCGCGAATGCCTTCAACAAAGTCGGACTTGACCACGTCATTCTCGTCAAAGTGGCATCAACAGCTGTTATCTCGTGGATGTTGGGTCTCTCGCCAGAACAAGCCAAAAGTGCTGTCTCACATGCATGGATGGACGGTCACCCACTGCGAGTGTATCGACAGGCTCCCAACACGGGCCCTCGTAAGGGATGGGCAGCCGGCGATGCGTGCATGCGCGCAGTTCACCTGGCATTGCTAGCAAAAGCCGGTCAACCGGGCGCTACGACAGCCCTGACGACCCCGCGATGGGGTTTCTACGACGTATTGTTTAAAGGCAAACCGTTTGAATTACCTCGTCCATTTGGGACGTGGGTAATCGAAACTGTCCTCTTCAAGATCAACACTGCAGAGGGACACGGTATGACGGCAATCGAAGCAGCCCTTCAAATCTCCGAAACAATGCAACAGAAAGGATTAGATCCAGCCGTCGACATCCGCAGTATTCATGTGCGCACTCAAGAGGCTGGAATGATCATCATCAACAAGCACGGAGCGCTGCACAACCCCGCTGACCGTGATCACTGTCTGCGATACATGGTTGCCGTTGTGCTTCTCAAAGGGACGCAAATAGAGACGGCCGACTACCAAAACGACAGTCCATGGGCTACTGACGAGCGAGTCGAGGCATTGCGCCAGAAGATTACGATGACCGAAGACCCGAGCTTCACCCGCGATTATCACGATCCCAACGTTCGCAGTGTGGCAAATGCCCTGTGTGTCACATTAAGCGATGGTACGCAGCTTCCTGACGTGGTTGTTCCGTACCCCTTGGGCCATGTTCGTCGCCAGGACACCCACGATCAGGTCTACCGCAAAGCTAGGAGGAACCTAGAGCTCCGACTGTCATCTGACCGAGTTGATGAGATCATGTCGTGTCTCAAGTCGGCAGACTTCAGCTCAGTACCTGCGTGTCAATTCATCCACATGTTCCATCTGTAGGTCGAGACTGCCCGTGGGTCATGAAAGCGGAGAAGACGACTACCAAAGAGATGGGAATATAAATTTGGCCATGGTCCCGATAAGCGGCATAGATTATGTGCACGTAGCATGCATTGCAGAATAAGTAGTCCGTGGCCAGAATGCGGGTTTTGACAGGTTGGTCATTTTGGGCGATCAGAAAATGCAAAAGAATTGTGAGGCCAAGTTGTCTGTGCTCAACGGGGCATTTTTGGACTATTCCCACGAGGGTATTCCATTTACCGCAACCTCACCATGAGAGAACCTTAGAGATAAATTAGATTTTCATCCTCCAAGCAAGTATATATCGCCTCGATGGCGAACCCTCTCACCAGAAGTTATCCCCGTGCGGTACCTGTTTAGCGGTTCCTCCATGACTGAATGCGGTTTTCTATATTTGATATTAAGGCCCGTGTGGATTACGTGCTTTGATTGTGTTATAGCAGGTAAAATCGTTTAGAAAAGGCACTTAACCACTCGGTGAAATTTTCTTCGATTTGGACATCGACCTACCTCTGGGAGGTTTAATCATTAGAATAGTACGAACAATGGAAATAAGAATTATGCATATACAAATTAGCGATCAATAGCAAAAAGGCTATCGCAGGTGGATAATGCTCGTAAGTTAGATTCTTTCGTTCTGTTTCAAAAAGTCATGCGATCCATTTCCTCTTCGTTTAAACGCAAAATACTTAATCTATCAGATAACCAATCTTGAACCAATGTCTATCGCACAGCACTCAAAGAATAAACAAGGAAATACAGATTCGACGCCGCCCTCATTGAATGGAATTATCATAGATATCATGCCGTCTTCCCGTGCGGTTCAGTTACATTGTTCCACCAAAATTGTGATTGCCACCGATCGCATTCAGAAAAGAGTCAAAGTCAACAGGATCCGTTGGCATCATGTGGGAGGTGGTTTCCTCTGACATCAGGAAGAGGCTATTGGTATCCATGAGATGATCCTCATGGTGCGCCTGCGCCCGATGCGCCATATTAATCTTATCCGAAGCAAGCGAGTCTTGCAAGGGAAACGAATAGACATCCCAAAATGGGTCTGGAATACTGGAACCTGCTGGAAAGGGCCCAATTGCGCCTGGTCCAAAAAGATCCCCGCCGGGGCCTTGATCTGTAGATGCAGTTGTCGGCCTAGGAGATACGGCGGCTGAGAGCGACTGGGCGCGGTTTCCTTCCTTCAAAGAACGAAGGCTCTTGGAGATTTGATTACAGAGACCAGTGACATGTCTGATCTTTGACGAATAGGATCCAGCAGACGCATTTGCAGCCAGGCATTCTGCCTTGGATGCGAAGAACGAAATTGAATCATAATCAGTTTGGTCGTCGGAGTCGTGGCTTTCGATCAGATGAATGTACACTTCGAGGAAGGACAGCATAGAGTAGTTAAGGCAGATACTAAAGGTACGGGAGTCAGAAGAATACACCGAGGTACTGGGACAACGAGCATACTTTTCAAATACCGCAAATCCTGAAATGCCGTCTCCGTGCTGGTAGCTCCCGCAGAGCTCCTCGAACAGTTTGAGGCTGGCCCGAGCGTGCTCCAGCCGGGTGTTTCTACTTTGCGCGGTGACGATGCGCCGCTGGATCAGGACCCAACAGGTGGAAAGTGCATATTTCAACTCTATGGCACAGTATTTCTGATGGGACGAAATAGGGCCAGGGCCAGTCAGCGAGAGCACATGATCATGTTGAACGGCCCAGGATCGAAGCCGCCTTCCCATCTTCTCGCCGCGGCGATTGATCGACTCTGGTCCGATGCGGTGGACCTCTGCTGAATACAGATTGCGGTAGAGCTCTTCATGTATATGAGCGAGGCAAACTCGCGCCGTGAAGTGGTCTTTGCCTATTGGCAGGGGGACACTGCAGTCGTATGAAGGTAACAAACACGGTTTGCCCGCAATCAGTGAAGCGTGTTTCTGCAAGGCAATTAGGGTAAGAACCAAAAGATCTCAAGCGAGACACCATGGGAGCTTACATCAACAATAAAAAGAGACCAAAAAAGATTCTGACGCTCAGTCTCGAGTTGTCCGTCTGTCGTACCGTGTCTAGAAACGGCATGGTGGAGTCCAATGGACTTGGAGAGCTGGCACGCCTGCGCAAAGAGAGTCTCAAACATTGTGAATCGAAAGTACTTCAAAGCGATCAAAGCCTGTGCAAAGATAGAGTAAGTACGCCGAGTTGAGATGGACGACCAAATGTTAAAGGGCTTACTAGGCTTAGTAGAGCTTGGACATTTGCCACCCGGGGCCGGAGGAGTTTTTCAAAGTTATTGTAGCATCGCTCCGCATTCAGGAGAAGATTTGAGAGGAGACCATCTTCAAGCGAGCCACCACGCATAAGCCCGGACTTTCTGGAGGCGCCGAGCTTGGCAGCGAGGGTCTGTAGAAGAATATGATTGAACGAGGTAATCCACGCAAGATCCGGCGTCTCCATATCTGGTGCATACTGCTCCTTCATTGCAGCCTGGACACTTCGGGGATCGAAAATGGGTAACAATGGGCAGAGATCAGACACATAGGTATCTAGAAAGACTTCCATCAGCGCACGAGGGGGAATGCTCGGGGCAAGATCCCCTGGATTGGGTTCCAGCACCGATGGGCTTTCTTGAGCCATCATCTGAAATAGCTCTGATGCCTCCTCCAGTCGGCCACGAAGCGCAGAGACGGATGACTGAAGGGCCTCGTCTCCACTATAGGCTGTTAATGAAGTCATGAGCTGACTGCAAGCCGTTTGGGCTTCCGCATATAGTGTAAACATCGAGCTCAGGCCGTAGAATCTCTCGTATCCGTGCTCCCCGACAAATACGTAGTAGCGATCCGATTGAAGCTTAACCGCACTTTCCTCATCGGAATTATCTGAATCACACATTAGATCATCGGAGTCCATATGACCAGATTCGTGACGATCATTCCGAGAGGCGGTTGATGTGCTGTGGGCTTGCATCGAGCCGGAGGCTTCCATCACGGAGAGACATCGAGCAAGGACGTCTTCGATTTTGCCCAGGCGACTCCCAAGAAGTTCAACGTCATTGATCCTGGGATGAAGCAAGGAAGGTTAGTTACGGCCTTCACTAGAAGCAACAGAACACATACAGCCTTTTGGTATGGTTGACCCGTTTGCCTTTGTTTGAGAAACCACATGGGAGATTGGACTTTTGGCAATTGGAGCACTTTGGGTATTCTTTGTTGCATTTAACCTTGCGCACTCTGCATTCATCGCAAGCAGGCTCGTATGACGACTGATGCATGGCGTTCGAATTACCTCCATCCTGACTCGCCCGGGCTGACTCTGGATCGCTCATGATTGGTTCAAAAAGAGTAGCAAAAAAGCAAAGGCAAGGATAAGATATATAAAAGAGAGCAGCCAGACGGGCTGATAAAAAAGCCAAACCCTTACTGGCAGTTGAAACAGAAAGGTCTCAACCACATGAAGCGGGAAAAGACTGAAACAGAGACGACCCAGGTAGGATCACCCGAAATATTTAACCTTACCGGAACGGTTGTCTCTGGCCAAATTTCATGGGGCCGTATATTTTCGACTAAATACAACGGCGGGGTACAAGGAATTAGGGCAGGTTAACAGGGGTGGATTTTGGAAGATAACCCTAGCCTTAAACAATATTCTGATATTTTAGCGGCATTTTCATCACAACCAATCCAGGAACATGAAGCTTTTTTGGGCGCACCTAGGCACAAAATAGTCCAAAACAAGAAGAGGCCCCGGAAGAGCTTGTCTGACTTGCATACAAATCCTCCGGTACGGCACAGCCGTCCGGTAGCCAACTCCTCCTTGGCTCCCGTACATGTGTAGACTGAGAGGCGTAGAATCGTCGACAGGGCGTCGAGATCGACGGGTGAATGGTCAATGTTGTTGACCCGTTGGCCCACATTTCCTCACGGCAGCTCCAGTTGAAGTAGCGTTTGGTCACGGAAAGACCCAGATAAAGCTCCACTGACCGACCCACTTGGTAGCGATGGTAGTACATTGGTGGACTTGGCACGCGAAGGATCTATCATCAACTTATCAAATCTCACGCTGGTCGCCAATTCCCTGCAGTAGTGATCGCCGGGGAACGTGAATTCTGACACGGACCGTGTTAGCCATCCCATCTTTCTATGGTTGCATCCTTCGAAGCGACGCGACGCTAAACCTCGTATTCTGTGCAAAGTAAGTGGCGGAATTGCGTGAATCTAGGCCACCTTGGTCAGCATTCCCACTGTTAACTAGTTAGTAGCAGCATGACTTTTAGTGACTGACGACACAATCATGCAAAGGACTGGGTCTTCAGGGAGGTCCCGTTTACGATAACACGCCTTCTTAAACTCAATTTCCTTCTTGAAACCTAAAAGGCTCAAGCCTTATCCGCCAATCTCACCCAAGCCGTAAGTTACAGCCATAAGTAATCAACGATGGATTCCAAGGAGATAAGACGAGCACGGCCTTACATGCCACCTTTGGCAGCTACCTCAGGGGGTCCGCGACGTACAGTGGCAGTTCAAAATTCAATCGGAACTATAGTCCGCAGAAATGCGCCAACCAAAAGCCCTTCAGTATTTTCTCTTTGAACTGTATTGAATGATAGCTGATGTATTCACTCTTTCAAACTCTAATTTAGGAAACCCTGATGTACCTGTTGTGGAGCCAAATGCGGCATTCCATACACAATGACGCTGTTGAAGCCATTTCGAGCTTGGTGTCTGCGTGGCTGTCCGGGCCTGAAGAACGAATTCTTCGTCTCGTTAGCCATCTACGCCATTTTCATGCTCGCAATGGTTGGTTACAAGGGATTTATTAGTAACTCAGTATTATTCATATTGTCTCGGCTTGGCAGTTGAAGGATTTCTATCTCAACACTTGATTCGTACTCCATGTCACATCCCTATTGTTTGCATGAAGCGATGGATCCTTCACACTTGCGGGTAAAGGCTGATCTACACGCCCCAGTCACGGCCCGCTTCCAGATGATATCTTCTATTTGAGTTTCAGTCTTTCAAGTTTCGATGGATCCCACGCCGAGGCTTACCTGGCGGCTTCTTCCGCCAGCGTCCAGTTACGCCTCCATGGTCCGATTCAAATGGCCCGTGTAAATCTGGCTAGGGCGCCAGATCCGCGCCGTTCCCGCTGGAGGATCCGTCAGTGAAGGTGTCAAATACGAGAGGAGGCCCCACCACTGCGTCACTTACCCATCGCTTCACGCCAATGCGCCATAAACCCCTGGGTCCGAGCCACAAGAGAGAGGGGGAGGATGAATTCACTGGGAAAACCCCTAAGCACGATAAACATGTAACGTCAGTCTCTCTGATTCTCCACCGTAGCCGTCAAAGGTCAACTCACAGGGCCTGGTATACGAGGGCCGCGAATAGATCAGCATTCGGTCGTAACTTGCGCGAAATGAAGTATTCGTCCTGTGATGCCACTCGATCCACCTCGAACGCAATCTTCAACACCGGGTTGTGAGATATTTCCTCGGACAGCTCGTCCAGGATCTGGCGGATGAAGGTAAAACGAGGATCGGTCACTCGGTAGATCCGATGCCCGTATCCGTAGAGTCGTTCCTTGCCCGCTTTGACGCGCTCGATCTTTGCCGGAACATTCTCGATGGAGCCAATTTCCTCGAAGTTCTTGTAAGCTACCTCAATTGCGCCGCCGTGCAGGGGTCCGTAGAGAGCCGAAAGTGCCGAAATCATGCAAGAAAAGACATCTGGCAGTGACGACGCAGTTTGCAAGAAAGCTGTGGTTGAGCAGGTCATCTCATGATCTGCGATCAGCACCCAGAGTCGCTCGATTCGATCTACATAGAGGGGATTGGGTAGACCGGTAGAAGCCTCGACATGGCCCATCATGAGCAAGAAGTTCTCAATATACGAGAGACCCGGCTGTGGGGGTGTGAAAGGACGACCAACATGGTGGCAGTAGACAGCCGCTGTGACCATGGGCAGGGTAGCCATCAGCCGGATAATCTGGTCGTCCACCAGTGGCATATTTCCGAGGTACAGATTTTTCGCTGCATGAGCAGGGATAAAGTCCATTTCACTTGATTGCACGGCGGACAATCCAGCAATCATCATCCCGATGATAGACGAGTTTGGCCTAGGAAATTAGCCCTTGAGTATCAATATTCGGTTCGAAACGAGGGCATCACGAGGACGGACTTACGGGAATGCTCGGATCACGCTGAAGACGGACTCGTTAATGAGAGGGACATTGCTCAGCTTCTCATGCAGCCCCTTAGCCTCTTCCGAAGAAGGCCAATGGCCCCAGATGAGAAGATGGGCCGTATCAATAAATGTTTTCTTCCCGACGATATCTGCGATGTCGTATCCGCGATATTGGATTGTGCCTTTTAAGCCGTCACTGTATGTAGCAAGGTTAGTTCCTTTTCCCCTCTCTCGCATGGACGAAATGAGACTAGTGTACTCACATGAATGTAATCTGGCTTTCGCTAACAGCAGTGTTGGAGAACCCGGGGTCAAAGACACGAATGCCCTGATCCGTCTGGTCTTCTGGGTGCTCTGGATCGTCGGGAGCCTTGACTTGCTTGAACGCGCTGGCACTGATAGCATTGCGTACGATAGGAATTGAGTAGTACTCCCCAGTGCGACTGTCCACAACGTGCAAGACGGGATGGTCTTTGGTCTCGTGTTTCACACCATTTCCATTTGCAGTGCCATTGCGGGCAACTGGCTTGGTTACCTCTGGGGCAGGCATGACTTCGTAGTTGAGAATAAGCGGGTCAGCGACTAGCGTTGATTCAGTCACACAGTAAATAATTCATGAAAGGGGTTAGATGGGCGCCGTTGGGCGTTCAGTGCTTATATTGCCCAGGAAATATCTCTGTCTGATGTCTTTCAAGTGCATAGATCCAGGTGTCGTTCCTCCTGAAGCCAAAATTGCGCACTTGCAGTGGTTTGGCCTCGGCGGAGGCCAAAAGTACGGTCCTCGGCGGCCGGTTGCCGGACGAGTCCAAGATGGTGGAGGGCGTTGAGGTACCGGGTTCCCCGTCGGACAAATCCCGTCCGTGATCTTCGGTAGTCTCGGGCCATCACCTGAAACGTGTGCCGGGTCTCTAGGGTATTCGGAGAACATGACTGGAGAAGGCCCGCTCAGAAATTGGTATATGATGAGCGAGCGGCAGAAAACGAGATACTCGACCTGTCACTATAGGTTTGATTAAAGTTAAGCCTATGGAAATACCCAATAAAGCTATCGAAAATGCAAATCAAAGAAACCTCCAGCATGCAGCTGGGGCAACGAGAACGGACGCTGGCTCGAACCCTGGTCATTGAGCTGTTGGCGTGAGTACCGCACCTACGGCATCATGTAAAATGATTGAAGCTGAGCATCCCTTAGATACCAATTTGCCTTTCCAGTACGATGGTGAGTATTTGGAAAAGAAGGTTAAGAAAGAAGAGGGACTTTGTGAATTGACATCAAAGCAGGATTGAAACTCAAGACGAGTTCTTGTCACATCGCAAGGATGCAGTCGAGCGATATATCGAAGTGGGACCAACAAAGGTTCTGTCCACAATGGGCAAAAAGACTGCAAACAAAAAGTATCACCAACAAGATCAGCTGCGCTTGCTTCGCCGAGAATTTCTGTCCTACTCCGATGATTACGCCCGTATTTGCTATGCATTCGACAAACCCCAATCGCCTGCGCCAGAGGAACCATCAAAACAGCAGCTTCCTCCAGCAGTAATTTCCACACCCCCAGTTGCAACAGAAATTCCCAAGTCTGAGCCTGCTCCTGTGGCCCATCGGCCTGCAGTGGCTCCTGTGCAAGATAGCCCTCTTGGCGCTGTGGACATTGTCCTCGCATTGACAGCTCAGAAGCTTAAGCAACCATTCGACCAGGTTCCGACAGAGAAATCGATTCGTGAGCTATCCGGAGGTAAGTCCAAGTAGACTGACAATATCAACATTGTCTTCCGTGCATACTAATTTAAGAACACCAGGGAAATCAACACTGCAAAATGAACTCATCGGAGACTTGGTCGCCGAGTTTGGCAGTACTCCGGATGGCTGTGAGGATCTTCCGCTGAGTGCTGTCGGGACCGCCTTGCAATCCAGCTTCACGGGACGTCCAGGGAAAGTCATGTCTGCCCTGATATCCAAATTAATTTCGTCCAAGCTGCCCGCAGGGTGGAACCAGGCCGCCGCTCGCGCTCATCTCGAGGATCAATGGGCGCTTGGTCCGCAGCGTCAAACAGCCGTCCTGTGTTTTGCCGTGACCTTGGATCCGGCAGCCCGACTGGAAAATACGCAACAGGCCCAAGAGTATATCGATAACATTGTCAATCGATATGCTAAGCACACTGGAATTACCCTCAGCTCTGCAGCCAATCAGACCGAGTCTTCTCAGGCCACTTCTAACGCCATGGTCGACGCCAAAGCGGTAGAAAGTCTACGACAAGAGCAGCAAAGCTCATTCCAGCACCTGTATCAGGCTTTGGCGAAAATTGTGCCGTCCGACACAATTGATCCCAGTGGACAGATGGTCCAGGCCAAGGAACTCTGGCAAGCTGCAGAGAAACAATTGGACATTTGGCGCGCCGAACTGGGAGAAGACTACTTTACGGGCATATCGCCCAAGTTCGATCCACGTCGGGCCCGAGTGTACAATTCCTGGTGGAATTGGGGACGCGTGGACATTGCTGCGTGGGTGTTGGAAGCTTCGACGTCAACTGAACTCCACGATACAGACGCATCATTGACGGATGCCCATCTCTTGCGCATTTTGAATCGATCAGACACCAGTTGTTCGAGCATTCTGGACTATGCTGTCTCGTTGCTCCTCGATACCCCGGGGAAGCGGACACAGAATACATACTTGGGGGATTTTCTCCGAAGCTGTCAAGACACGATATGTGAAAAGCCCTTGTTCCGGCACACCAGTCCGCCGTTGGAGCCACGCACTTTCGTGACATCCAAAGGTATCGTGGAGTATGAAGAAGTCCAGAGGACCATATCAGGTCGACCGGATACCTATTGTGCCCTGATGAAACGAGGCAGTCGATTTGAGACACCAGGCACGAAGAGGCCACCATTCATTCACCTGCGTCGCCAGGAAGGCGTTCAGTTCACATACAAGGAGGATCTCACCTCATTCTTGTTCAAGACGTTGACGGCAGCAACATCTCGTGGTGTGACTTTTGCTGGCAAAACGGTACTGATAACCGGGGCTGGTGCGCAGTCAATCGGGGCCGAAATCGTCAAGGGCTTATTGACAGGAGGAGCGAGAGTCATTGTTACAACCAGTCGATCCAATTATGAGTTTTACCAGTCCTTGTATCGAGACTATTGCGGTCGCGACTCAGAGCTTATTGTTTTTCCCTTCAACCAAGCCAGCAAACAGGACTGTGAAAAGCTCATTTCTCATTTGTATACCGAGACGTTGGGCATCGCGGGCGATATTGATTGTGTCGTGCCTTTCGCAGCCATCTCAGAAAATGGTCGGGAAATCGATGGGCTCGATGGCCACTCCGAAGTCGCTCATCGGGCCATGCTGGTTAATCTGCTCCGCTTGCTGGGCAGTATCAAGCAACAAAAAGCCAGCCGGGGGTATGTCGCCAATCCTACTCATGTTATTCTTCCACTTTCGCCAAACCACGGGACATTCGGTGGAGATGGCCTCTACTCCGAGTCAAAGATTGGTCTCGAAACTCTCTTCAACCGGTTCCAGTCAGAACGCTGGTCTGACTACTTGACCATTTGCGGTGCAGTAATCGGCTGGACTCGCGGAACAGGCCTCATGAGTGCGAACAACATCGTTGCACAGGCAATCGAAGCCCATGATGTGGTCACTTTCTCGCAGTCCGAGATGGCGTTGAATATTCTGTTGCTCATGACCCCCGAAATCATTCAGCAATGCGAGGATGCCCCTATTTACGCAGATCTTGGCGGTGGAATGCAACAGCTGGAGGGTTTGAAAGAGCTGTCCTCTACTGCGCGCCGTGATATCCAGTCACAGGCTCGAACAGCGAAGGCCATCACGGCAGAAAACGAGCAAGAGCAGTCGGTCCTTGTCGGATCACCTCCTACGAGCTCTATCCCTCCTCGACAAAAGTTGGCAAACCTCCAAATCGGTCATCATGAACTACCTGAGTATGAGAGCGTCACCGCGGGCACCCAGGTGACCGGTGAGCTCGTTGATTTGAAAAAGACAATCGTCGTGGTGGGCTACTCAGAGCTGGGCCCATGGGGAAGCGCCCGCACACGATGGGAAATGGAGTCCGCCCGGGAATTGAGTCTCGAAGGCTACATCGAGATGGCTTGGATCATGGGGCTCGTAAAGCATTTCAACGGCAACATCCAGGGCACACCATACGTCGGTTGGGTGGATGCCAAGACCGGGGAGCCCGTTAGGGATACAGACATCAAAGACCGGTACGGTTCGTACATCAAAGACCATGCTGGCCTCCGCTTTGTTGAGCCGGAACTCTTCGATGGATACAATCCAGCCAGCAAGGAGTTTCTGCAGGAGGTCGTGGTGGAGGAGGATCTTCCTGTCTTTCAAGCACCGGAGTCCGTCGCTCAGGCCTTCAAACTCAAGCACGGCGATAAGGTCATTATTTCCTCGAAACCCAGTGGTGAAGACGAATTCGATATTCAGTTCAAGTCTGGGGCGCGATTCTTGATCCCCAGATCCCAGCCCTTCGATCGACTGGTGGCCGGACAACTGCCCACTGGTTGGAATCCGAAGAACTATGGAATTCCCGACGAAATCGTCTCTCAAGTTGATCCGATTACAATTTACGTCTTGTGCTGCGTCACACAGGCCATGTTGAGCGCCGGTATCACAGACCCCTTCGAGCTCTATCGTCATGTGCATGTATCCGAGATTGCCAATTGCATTGGTACAGGGGCAGGAGGGCTCTTGGCCATGAGAGGTGTCTACCGCGACCGGTATCTCGATCGCGATGTCCAAAGCGATATCCTCCAGGAATCTTTTGCCAATGCTATGGATGCCTGGGTAAACATGCTTCTACTTGGTGCGGCCGGGCCAATCAAGTCACCTTCGGGGACCTGTGCTACTGCTCTGGAGTCATTGGATATAGCTTGTGAGGCAATCCAATGTGAGAAAGTCAAGGTGGCCATCGTCGGTGGAACGGATGATCTACAAGAAGAGATGTCTTACGAATTTGCAAACATGAAAGCCACTGCCAATACCATCGAGGAACTTGCTCGTGGACGGGCTCCAAGCGAGATCTCCCGGCCTACAGCGAGCTCCCGGGCTGGCTTTGTCGAATCGGCAGGATGTGGCGTGCAGGTGCTGATGAGTGCCGAGCTCGCGCTTGAGATGGGCCTCCCAATCCATGGAATCGTCGCTTACTCCCAGATGGCTGGCGATAGAGTTGGCCGGTCAGTGCCTGCGCCAGGCAAAGGTGTGATGACGGCCGCAAGGGAATCGGCTTCAGCGTCTCTTTCACCACTGCTGGATTCCCGCTTCCGGCAGAATCAGTTTGGTAGCTGGGCGGCTCAGATCCAGGACTGGAGGAATCAACAGATGGAACGAGCCAGTCGGAACGGACAGCTCTCACCGGGCCTGGTCGAGGTCATCGAGAATGCCACTGCCATTCGACTTCGCGATGCGCAGAACCTTTGGGGATTGGACCTGCGACGTCAAAATAGCGGCATCTCTCCCATTCGCGCGGCCTTGGCTGTCTGGGGTCTCGACATCGACGATATTGGTGTGGCCACATTCCATGGCACATCGACGCAGGCCAACGACAAAAACGAGTCTGAGGTCATCAATACCATGATGGATCACCTAGGACGATCCAAGGGCAACCCTCTCCTCGTGGTATGCCAGAAGCATTTGACGGGTCATCCGAAAGGCGCAGCAGGTGCCTGGATGCTCAATGGAGGGCTGCAAATTCTACAGTCGGGTATCGTGCCCGGGAACAAGAATGCTGACAACGTGGACTCGGTGCTGAGGCGATTTGAGCACTTGATCTACCCTGCCGAGTCAATTGTCACGTCTGGCGTCAAAGCCTTCATGCTGACCTCATTCGGATTTGGCCAGAAGGGCGGCTTGATGCTGGGCGTGGCCCCGCGATATGTCTTCGCCGCGATTGACCGATCTCGGTATGAGGCCTATCGCGTCAAATGCACTAGTCGCATGGCGATCGCGAACCGCACGTTCATCGAGGGTTTGTGTACCAATTCTCTCTTCCAGGCCAAGTCGACATCGGCGTGGTCACCCGAGGACGAAGCGTTGGTGTTCCTCGATCCATTCGCGCGAGTGTCCCACATTGGGGATGACTATGCCTTCGATGCAGGCAATTTGCATGTCAGCGAGGCTGGAACAGCCTCGGACACGTGTTCAGAGACAAGTTCTGGTCGAAAAACGGCAGTCGATACACCATTAATACCACACGGCGTGGGCCTGATGGATGGGTGTCAGAAGTGGGTGGAGGAAGCGGTTTCGATGGAAGGAGGGGCACATGTCGGGGTGGATATCGAATCAGTGACGGCGATTAACATCGACAACGAGGTGTTCCTGGAGCGCAACTACACAGAGAGTGAGCAGCAGTACTGTCGCAATGCGCCAGACCCCCAGCAGTCATTTGCAGGACGGTGGGCGGCCAAGGAGGCCGTCTTCAAGAGTCTGCAATTGCCATCGAAGGGGCCGGGTGCGCCTCTCAGGGATATCGAGATCCTCAGTTCTGGCGGAATACCGACGGTGCATGTAAGTCTTCGACAGTGATTCCATGTTTCCTTGTGTTCTCGGCTGACCAACGCGGCAAAGCTTCATGGAGAGGTGCGTCAATTGGCGGAGGCGAAGGGATTGCAGGGGTTGAAGTTGAGTATCAGCCATGCAGATGGAATGGCCATTGCAGTAGCCTTAGCGAGTAAGAGTGAAGTGGATGCGATAAAGGTATAGACGATGTACCAAGGATTATGGGAGTGAGCTGTGGTGGTGTTTGTGTATTTATTCCAAGAATCACGTGAGGATTTGCGATTTACAATATTGCTTTTTTTTGTTAAGGTTGTTACAATTTGTTAGACTCTGGCTATTAACCAGCCCCTTGCAAACATTACTACTTTTTACAGACCTTCGCTACCTAAGATACCTAGGTACCCGCATAATTTTTTGTAAGGGCCTAGTTCACTATCTCGGCGGAGTGTATTCCAGGTTGAGTCCACCCGTTAGCCCTCACTTAGAACAAGATGCCCATGACTAGTTAAGGTTAGAAACAGCCGAGTTAGTCCTCATTACGGTTCCTGAAGTTCAAAATCCGGTCATTGGTTATGGAAGACCTCTTGCCAAATATGTACTGTGTGGCCTAAAACATCGTTGGACCCAGCCGGATCCCAATCTATTCGTTCCAGAATGATCAACTATATATCGGTCCCTTCAGCGCCCATTTCACCCGCGCCACCCCTCCAATACCCACGATCCACAGTTCATCGTAATGAGGCCCAACAAACTCGATATTGACAGCCGTAAAATTTGTCTGCACACGAACTAAAGGCTTGCCCTGTGCATCCAGAACGTCCACCCCATGACCCGTCGCCGTCACGAGCATTCCATTGCGAGCCACTTTGAGTCCGTCCGGCGCGTAGTCCAGCGACAGGTAGATAGGCCGTTTGTTGCCAATTGACCGACCATCTTCACTGACGTCGAAAGCGTACACTGTCCTTTTTCCCGTACTGTTGTATCGAAGGCCTGGAATCGGCTGGACCTGGGGGTCGATTACTGCCACGCCAGCCCCAGTGTCGGAGAGATACAAATGGCGTCCGTCCGGGGAGAAGGCGATTCCGTTGGGTTCGCTGAGCGTGTCGTCCACAATGGCTACATTTCCACTGGAGGGGTCGAAGCGGTAGGTGGCTGTTCCCAGCTGTGGTGCGATGTCACTGGTGTGGTCGGCCCACGAGTAATCTTTGATGCGTGTCAGTGGACCTTGTAGCTCGCGCGATAGAAAGGGAAGAGTGGAGGAGGAAGAGAAATACGTACAGTTATCAGTAAACCAGATACTCCCATCTGCGGCCACGTCGACATCGTCACATGTGTTGAAGTACCATCCAAAGTAATTATTAAGTAGCGTCTGCGACTCGCCCGTGACAGGATCCACCTTGTACACCCCGGGCACGAAGCTGCCCTGATCCGCTAGGGAGCGATTGAGGCCCCCGGAGGTGTAGATAATAGATCCACTGCGATATCGAGCCCCTGTTGGCGCATACAGCGGGGGATTCGTGGTTCTCTGCGATAGACTGGGCGGTTGCGACTTCAAATCAACCACGAACTGCGGCCAAAACCCCCGTTCCAGCTGCGAGAACCATAGCTCATGAGTTCGGGGTACATAAACTGGGGCTTCATGAGGGGCATGAGGAATGCTGAACATGTACTCGAATGTTGGTGTCTCGCCCAAGATGGCAGCAGCCTGTTCTGGTTCCCAAACGAGGAAGGTGGCTTTCGAGACGCTCTGAAACGAAGGATCGCCGACACTGGTGGACGAATAGGAATCTGCATTGCCGATGTCATCATGCACCTCCCGATAAAAACCGGGTGTCAGAACTGCTCCATATCGGTTGATGCAGGTAATGTCGGGGAAGGCGTACCCGCTGCAAGGGGCCGCAATGGCTGGTAATGGTAAAGGGTTGCCATAAGATGTTGTTGGGAGAAGGGCCAATGCCAAAATCGCAAGAGGATGCATGCTGGAACCGCGCTGACGATATGTTGTACGCCCGATAGTCAATAGCCAAATAGTGATCATCGACGGCATATATCGCCTTTTCCACCTCGACGGAATGGTCACCCAACGACTTTCTATTCTTGAGCTCCAGAAGTCCATGGCTTGTCTTATCAGAGCATTCGCCCGCCTGGAACCGGTCACCCAGGCCTGAAGGCTGATGTAAAAAAGAGTGGAGATCGTGGAGTTATGAATCGACTCCGTCTTCGGTTCTACATTCACCGGGTGCTTCATACTTTTCGGCGGCCGAACACCGAAAGATTGTCAACAGTGTGCATCTGGCTCGTATTCGCTTCTCTTCAAACTAGGAACCTCAGTCCAGCTACTATAAAGAGGCTTAACATGAATTTTTGAAACAAGTATATAGGTAGTAAATCTGGTATCAGCAGTGCCACACAGTACCAAGCTTGGAGGAGTGACATTCTTGTCTCGTACTATTCCAAAGGATTTGGCACCGTAGTACTCAGTAGATTGATCAAGTCCTCAATATCCGTCAGCTCCTCCATACCCAGCACTGCAGTCTCGATCTGTGCCTGTCGCTCGGAGCTGATCAGATTAGCTGTCAAGCGACGGAACTTTCCGAGGATCTCAGCGTTGGTGATGGGCTGGTCGACCCCCTTGGGTTGCAGAAGGGTCTGCTCGATCTGTGTACCATCTTGGAACGTGATCGTGATGATGGAGCCGCATCCAATATTAGGTTTGTCGAGAGTCGCCGTATGGGTACAATGCGTCTTGTAGACCAGATCCCAGATCTCATCTCTGTTCAACTTGGGTGTCGCAAATTGCTCCAACAGCACTTGTCCATCAACCAGCTGGGAGGCGGCCACAAAAGCCGTGTTCATCTGTCCTCCGGTCGCACTCAAAGGCCGCTCCTCGGGAGCCCAACCACAGTGATGATAGACGGCATCGCTGAGTTGGATGTGGATCTCTTTGATCTGCGCCAGGTTTTCCACGCCGCGGAGGCGGTTGGGGTACCGGGCTTGCATATCTGCGAGGCACTCGATGGTGCCATGAATTCCACCACAGCAGGCATGCAACTTCAAGCGAATCCACTCGGCTGTATGCCAGAATTGACCCAGGTCCTTGGTGATTTCCTCGGGAAGGGTGCTCGGGGTGTGCTTGGATCCCAGCCCAAACATGGCCAGAAACCCGCCATACGGCCGCTCAAACACCTTCTTGATTCCTTTATACCCGCCCCAGGCTAGCATTGTGCCAAGAAGTCCGTTGCGGGCGGCGAATCCGTGGTGCATGCGCTTGACCATTCCATCATATTGGGCGGCCATCAGCCCGCTAGCCTGAGTGCAAGCTACGCCGATGGCGTCCTCGATTTGGTCTGCAGATAATCCAAGGAGCTTGGAGGAACTCGCAGCGGCTGCAGGGCCTCCAAAGACCGAGCCGCAATGCCATCCTTTGGCCAATACCTCGGTTCCGTGGAGCGCCATGCCCACACGCGGCCCAACCTCGAAGCCAACAATGGTAGCTAACAGCAACTCCTTCCCCCCAGTGACTCGGGGGATCGTAGCGTGATACTTGGCGCTAACTGCAGCGGCAAACAACGCCGGAATCACTACAGCCTGCGAGTGCAAAGGAGCGACACTATGATAGTCGTCGACTTCGCAGGCCTGAATCCATGATCCGTTCAGGGTAGCGGCGGCAGTCGCTCCCAGGCGCTGCAGGCATGACAGATTGGTCAGACTGATCATTCAGATTGAAGAATGGGTGCGTATTTTACCTGTTCATATCCTATCACCACATGCCGTCCAGTCTCTTCGAAGCTGGATAACGCCTCAAAGGCCTTGACTGACCAGGGGACCTGGGCGCCGACCAAGGCACAAGCAATCCCGTCCAGAAAAAGATACTTGGCTCGAGTACACACCGATTCCGGTACGTCATCCAAAGTCAATTTTCCAATCCAGGTGCAGAGCTGGCTTGTAATGCCGCCTTCTGCATTGTATGCGGCCGTCTCAACGGTATCCGGAGATGTCGATTCGGTCTTCGAGCTGACTGTCATGATGCGATAGAGGAATAGAGGAATAGATGGTCTGGATCGGGGGAAAGGGTCTCATCTCAAATTTCGCTGGGGACATAACCTAAAAAAGATCTCATCATCGGGGGCCATGTGTGCTTTGGAATGGGTGTGATGTGCAATTTGGAACGACCGGGGGGCTTCGGACCGAGTTGGCGAGATTGTTTGATGTACGGCGGCCGAACCCCGAGAATCGGCGGTGGTGAGCCAAGTTGGTGCGGACCAAACACCAACCAGCAACATGAGAATCATGACGAGGGGCAGACTGAGACTATGATCTCACCAGCTGCTTCTGACGGAATGTCAGAGCCCTTGTGAAGCGATATATAGTCTGTGATATTCTGACACCGCGCTGCATTGGTGGATTTTCATCACCCAGGCCAATCTCAACGTACTATTGATTCAAGCCTTCTGAACTCTTCTCGTGAATATGACTGGACAGAAGTATCCGCATCCTATGCGGCAGTCGGGCTCACTTGATGAGTTCGAGCGGGTCGACCTGACTCCGATTCTGGGCACAGAGTTTCGCCATGTCAATGTGGCCGACTGGTTGACCAGATCCGATTCCGATCGCCTGCTGCGGGATCTTGCAATTCTCAGTAAGACTAAGACTCCTCTGCGTCGAGATCTCGAATAAGTGAAGAAGGATCTAGATGATCGCTAACTTCCCCGACCAGTCGCCGAGCGTGGTGTGGTGTTCTTTCGCGGACAGACGAACCTCACCAACGAGCGCCACAAGCATTTGATCAACCGGATTGGCGCCCTCGGTGGGAGGCCCAATGAGAATGGACTCTATGTCCACCCTCTATACAAGATTCGTCAGGAGCCTGATCCAGAGCTCCAACTCCTCAACCCGGAGGGCGTCACCCAAATCTACGGCAAGACGGCCAAGGGCGACAAAAAGCAGACCGGCATCAACGAGTGGCACACGGATATCTCCTTCGAGGCAAATCCACCAGACTACAGCAGTCTGCGTCTGACGGATCTTCCTCCGGGAGGAGGCGGAGGTAAGCCTAGCTTCTGATCTTGATTGATGTTCACTGATTCGTCGCTGCCAGACACGCTTTGGGCCTCCTCGTACGAGGTTTATGATAAACTTTCCACGCCCTACCAAAAGTTCTTCGAGAGTCTGACAGCCACCTACTCCCAGGAGGCATTGAACCAGGTGGCAGCCTCCAAGGGAACTACCATTTTCCAGGGCCCTAGAGGCTCTCCCGCCAACACGGGCTCGGCCTTGAGTTCGGTGCACCCCGTGGTACGAACCCATCCTATTACCGGTTGGAAAGCAGTTTTCGCGTTGGGTGTGCACTGTCATCATATCAACGATGTCACCAAACCAGAGAGCGATCAGATCCTAGAGAAGATTACTCACCTGGTGGCGCTTAATCCGGACCTGCAAGTCAGATTCAGATGGGAAAATCCTCATGACATTGGTAAGTGCCCTGAACACCATGAATGTCAGTACCACTGTAGCTGTCCGTGAGGCTAAGCATATCATGCAGCGATTTGGGACAACAGAGCGGTCTTTCACGCGCCGATCCAGAATCATGTGGGAAAGCGCCGTGGCTGGCGTGTTCTCTCTGTTGGAGAACGACCATATCTCGACCCCCACAGCGTGTCCAGAGCAGAGTACTTGTCGTCTCTAGAAGACAAAGAAGAGGCAGCGCCTGCACCCATCACCGATTCTGGTAAGCTAGCAAATGGCAGTAACGGCCATATCGAAACAGCTTCGAGTGTCGCCATTGAGTGAGTAGTTAGCAGCATCTTGCACTTGTTCCTCGAAAGGCTGGAGCACAATACGACTATCGTGAAACTTCAATATTTTTTTCATACGTCTGTGATCCCTTCACTCTATAGGTTAGAATTCAAAGATCCAATTCTTGCCAAGGCTCCCTGAGCCGGACTCTTGAACCTTCCCTGTTCTTGCAGATATAATGCGATAGACATTGCCTTAATTAGCCACACTCTTGCCTGACAAGGGATCCCCCAACAAAAATCGTAGCTGTATCGACGTCCATCAGACCTGTGTCGAGAGGATGGTATGTCGTCGTGAGAAAGTCCACACTTTAGGTATAGATCCTGTATCGCTATACTTAAAAGGCTACAGGGCTTAGGGAGTTCGTGCTGTCTAGCTGGGAATATGCTTATTGCCGGGTGCGCTGATGGTTCTATAAACTCGTGGTCTCTGACTTCAACTTATGGATCTGGAACCACGCATGTTATCTCCAGTCGATGGCAGTGGGGTAGCAGCTTTGAACATTGAAGGGAACCTGATTGTCAGCGGTAGTAGTACTGGTGTAGTGAAAGTGATCAATCGCTACTCTGGCGCTATCCTCGGGAATTGGAGGAATGGAAGTGCGGTATTTCAGTGGGGTTCACAGCAGGGCATAGCCCAGTGGTCGTGTACCGGAAAGATGAAAGTAACCTAGTTACTATTTTGTAGGTAGAAAATGTAAACCTGTTCTCGTATGAAATGATATGACGAAGGTTGGACCTCTGAGAGATTCAGACCTATTTTTCTTCAAAATAAATCCCAGGTAGATCGGCGTCAGCCCATATTCTGTTTATATTTACACGGTCATATCACCATTACCACCCCCTCCGACCAACGGAGAATCTCTTCGCAGGAGTAGAAGTAGGCAGAGCCACAGACGACTCAGTATGCGTGGCCGTGGCAGAACCATCCGTCCCAAAGTCCGCGGTCAACTTCTTCTCACCCGTAGGCAACTCCCAGCCATTGAGGGTACGGTTGAAAAGCTGCAACGAGGCAACAGGTTGATAGTACGGGACCTCGTGACCAGCCTCATACACACGGGTGAACGAGAAATTGCCATACTCGCGGGTCTCGCCATACTCAACACCGTCCACGAGGAAGGGAGCATAGCCCGCAGCGCGGAACTCCTTGCTGTGCGGGAATTTGGTCGCAAGGGAGATAGCTTGGCCACCGAACCAGTTGCAGATGTAATCTGCGTCACCGTAGATGAGAGCGACGCGGACGGGGCGGGTGAGAATGTCCTCGAGGTCTTCGATGAAGTTGGGCCAGACGAAGTCGCCAGTCTGCTGGAACGCGTAGTAGACCTCGGCGTTAGACTGAGTGTAGTTGAGGTCGACGCCGAGGGCGTTCATGACATCGTCTCTGGCGAGATAATTCATATAGTAGCTAGGAGGGGTGGGGTCTTGGGATGGGTGGCGGATGTCGTAAGTGCCGCGGCCGCTGAAGACGTAGTACGGGCCCTCTGTGAAGGGTGTTAGGATATAATCATTTCAATGGGAGCGTTGACGTGTACATACCGACGTTGTCACGGCACATATTGGCGGCCTCGGTACAGATTGCCAAGTCAGACAGCGAGGTGCGGTTGGTTTGCTTGCAGTAGGAAATTTGATCCTGGCAGCCGTTTGGCATGGAGTTGGCGAACTTCATGTAGTTGTAGACAGTCTCGTTGACCTGGCCTATTGTCAGTTTTGATTTCTACTCAACAGGTGTACACTTCTCATACCGCCTCGATGCCGTACGTGTTGTGGCGGGCAAACTCAGGGTAGAAAGGCGCTTGGATGGACTCGTCGATAATTCCGTTTATAATTCCGAGGGTGTTGAAGTCAAGTTGAATACCCTTGGTGGTGCCATTGGCAATCTTGTCGTTCTCCTTCATGAAGTGATCGTAGAACTATTTTTGTTAGAAGTATTCCATGAGATATTAGTAATGCCTGACTACTTACAGCTGGTCCGTAGTGACTATAGCATCGTTAGCATCGCTGATTATTGTGAGGATAGTCGAAAGCTATGGTAAGCTTACCCTCCGTAACTCTCAGTCCACAGGTTGAAGCTCCGCGACTTGATCTTCGAATCCAGCTTGTGGAGACCACCGAGGAATCCCTGCAAAACCTCCCAGGTAGCTTCAGCAGCAAGATTGGTAGTGTCTTTTCACTTCGTTAGCTTTCACTGCCAGTGGTATATCTGCGGGCCTCGAACCTACCGATCTTGGTGGCATTGATGACAGGGTAGCGGCCCTGAACACCCGCAAAGGAGGCATCCTCAAACACACCAGTGAAGGGGTTGAGGGAGCCGGCTTCTTTCTCAGCATACGAGAAACCTATACAATCTTAGAAATTATTCCTTGCGACATGTCGATTGTTTTTCATACCGGTGCCGAGAGGCTGAGAAAGGAATAGCATGTTCGAGACCTCGTTCCACGAGTGAGGGTTGATCACAGTTTCATTCTTCTCGTTGACGCTGCAAGGACCCAGCTCTGATGACAGTCAAGATTAGTGATCGGCAACCCAACCAGACGATCTATAACATACCCTCGAACAATCCAATCAATGAGTCGCTGCCAGGACCACCATTCAGCCACAATGTAATTGGCGCGTTCTCAGGATCGTGGCGTGCCTCGAAGAACCAGAAGAAAGTATGCGCATCCTCAGCCAGGTCCACGTAGCCAGCATACGACTTCACCCCCGGTGTCGTTTCGCAGACGCCATGCTTGCCAGGCTCCTTGTATCGAATGGTGACATTGTTGGCAGTCTTGATGGTCTTGACGCCAGTAGGCTCATTGGGGAGCTGGCGACGAGCGAACTCAGTACCGAGAGGCACCGACGCTGCTGCAGCGAGCGGCAGCGCCAGTGGTAGCAGGCTATAGGCGCGCATTTTGGCTCAACGATCGGTCAAGGGGAAGAAGATTGACCACAACCTGGATGATAAACAGGAAACAAAGACAAGGGTCTCCATGGGCCCTTTAAATACGACTTCCAGAAAAGAGGGGAGATCAACGGTTTAGGCTCTTCATTACGACCAGCCGCGTTTACTGGCAGTCGACCAACGGGATTTGGGCAAACGAGGCCGCAGATATCCGTGCCCTGACAGTCGTCATCAACCAGCTTCCTCTCAAGGACGAGATACGGATATAGCCAAGATGTCGCCATCGCGCTGCAAGGCCAGTCAGAGTGACTGCCAATATGAATCGTGGAGACAATTCCAGCCATCTCCGCAGGAGCTCCGGGGAAGGTAGCATCGTTCCAACGCTATACGAGGAGAAGCCCCCTAAAACCAAGCCAACCGGGAGAGGCTCGGCAAGGCCTCCACCAAGGCTTGCAGATGATCAGGGGTCTTGATTTGACCCGATAACGCGTGTGGGCGTTGAGTTGGGGGAAGGATCGGCAGTGCTAGGCCGAAGATGGCCCAATGGATAGGCAAGCGGAGCAGCGATTGGGGTTCCACGGCTAATCGTAGGCAGCCAAAATCTTGGTCATCCAAGTGAAGAGACTCTGTCGGTAGGGATTCTCTGTGAGGAGTGAGAGATGAGGTTCAAGTTTGGGGTAAATGCAGTCACTGACTCACTGTAATACAAGTGTATGAAAGAGGCAGGTTGCAGAGCGGGGTCACTGGCCTGACTTGAACAGATCAGGACACAAACGCAGTCAGTCCAGATGCTTACCAGCTGGAAGATCTTCGGAGTAAACTAGAGATTGCTACGCCGGATCTCGCGTGCCTGGTCCAGATGCAACCTGCCCGGGAATCAAGGTTCTTCGAGATGAATCGAATCTTCGGTCGATAGCGGTCTCCTATGTTGTATAGCCGGGCGGGGCCCATGCAGGCATGCACCCATTCAGGCCCCTCGCGATCGGAGATCCCCGCACATGGCATGACGTGAGTTCAATCTTGCGCTAAGAGTTCTCTACCATGTAGTTCTTCTCGAGCTTGTGTGAAAAAAATGCCACGACAATAATGTGATTAAACTCTTTTATTAGTGCTAGTGCTAGATTGCCCGCCCGGACTGAGGACATTTTGAAATACAGCCTTGAGAACGAGTGTGTCCATCTAGGTATATATCTTGTTCTGAGGTATGGAACGATAACATTATACCTAACCTGGCAGTCAACTAAAAGTTCCATCTAAGTCGCTTAGGTAGCGCTCATTGAATTGTATCATTGTTCACACATGGCATGCAGGATATACGATCTCCTTGGGATCCTCTGATCAATATTTCGAGGGCGGAGACTTGATATCTTCGCGGGTAGAGCCCCTTCTCACGTTTTGTAGAACGGAAAGCAGAAGCCAGGGGAAAATGAATCCATAAGCACAGATTAGTTATGACGGCACTGAAGGTTATGGGCTGTCCTGAGATCTTCCCTCGCGCCTGACAACTCGCGAACAGCATCAGGGGTGCTATCTGGACTGTTCGATTCTAAACAAACTTTCCCAGCACTGAGCTTTTCTTCATCGAAATACCTCGACTTGATCCGGCACGAAAATCGCAACTAGGGCACTTGTAAGTGCCTCAGCCAGGCAGTACATATGGAAATCCGCCTATGTTTCTTTCTTCCGGTGAGCATCACCACTCCCAAGACAGGCAAACCCGAATCATGCAGCGAAAGCAGGGCTATGAGGTTTACGCTGAATTTGTAGGACTTTGAGAGCGCGCGGCGAAATATTCATAAGGATCTTCCAAATATAGCCCGTGGTGGTATCTACTCCTTGACGGATTCTGCAATTTGACTTCAGCTCTCATAATAGCATTATAGATAGCCATATTGCCATTCTCGCGTGCATTTTTGACGATATGGCCCTCAGGAGCAGGTCGAGTTTGTGAAACAGGTCCAACCCTAAAGCCTGGCACAGCGCATGTGCGGCCACTTCATCAAGTAATTCGTGTCGGGAAAAGGCTGAGCCAGCTCACGATATGTTTGCTCTGACGCGGTATCGGGATGCTAGAGACTGCAGGGATTGGAAACTCTTCGGGGTGCTCTGAGTCCATACCAAGGATCTGTTTGCTCATGATACTTCTGACATTTAGAGCGCGAGTGAATTCAGAAGAAGGCCACGAAGTTCGACCTCAACGTCAGGATG
>PZKB01000268.1:0-25943 GCA_003852855.1 Penicillium sp. MT2 MMC-2018 | reverse complement strand
CCCCCCCCCCCCCCCCCCCCCCCCCCCCCCCCCCCCCCCCCCCCCCCCCCCCCCCCCCCCCCCCCCCCCCCCCCCCCCCCCCCCCCCCCCCCCCCCCCCCCCCCCCCCCCCCCCCCCCCCCCCCCAAGCATATTCACAGTACATATCCAGGGGCATTGACAACCACCAGGTAGTTGCGAGCACCATAATGCTGGCTAGGGGAATTGGGATGCCCGATGCTAGAGAAAGCCCCCAGGAAAGCATGTAGATAGTGTATGGATTTACTTCTGCTATTCTCATCACGAACCTCGGGAGACACATTTTGCGTCATAAAATCGGGGTTCAAATTGGCATTGCGTAGTATGGTAGGGCACACTTACAATGTGCCTTAGAGATTCCTTTGTATGCTTTGCTTCCGTTATGCTATATAGCATTAGATGTAGTATACATTCTGTGAGCTGTTGGTGGGTGAGGCAGTATTGACCCTTCAAGGTACGACACCGTTTGCTTCACGCCTAACCCCTCAGGCACTCCACCTCCCCCTCTATTTTCCGCGTCCCGCAAAACAACCCGAATCTCTGGCAAAACACGGCCCTGAACCAACCTTCGTGGTTATTTCTTTCTTTCCTCCTCCACCAGCCTCTTCAGCCCAGGTCTTGACCAACTCTTGCTACACTCCCTCATTACCACTCGCATATCTCTCGTCAGTTGCAACGCTATCCCCAACCCCTGCTTCATAAAATTCGAGACTGACCAGCCACGTGCCAAACACAGATCCCCAAATTTCACGTCTCTGCGCAGCGTCCCTCTCTACCTCCCACAATGGATATCGATCCCAGCAGAAGGAATAAGAAGCCCCGTCTCCTCCTGGAGTCGGAGCGCGAGCGACTAGATGAGTTCATCGACTCCATCCACTACTCCGCACGGTATGGAATGCGTTGGAACCCCGGCTGGCTGGTCATGTCCGCTAAATGCATCTAGCTACTCCGACGACAAATTTGAATACCGTCACGTGCAGTTGCCCAAGAACATGCTCAAGAAGATCCCCTCAGACTACTTTGACAGCTCCAAGGGAACGTTGAAGTTGCTGTGGGAGGAGGAATGGCGAGCGCTTGGTATCACACAGGTACGGTTAGACTCTTCACCCTCAGTTGGAGTACTAGCTAACATGTAGGCAAAAAGAGTTTGGGCTGGGAGCACTACGAGGTACACGAGCCAGAGCCTCACATTCTTCTGTTCAAGTCGGTTTCCCCTACTCCACCTCCCTCCTCGGTTGGGGGTCTTTACACAGTTCGCTTGGCTAACCATGATCTAGGCGGCCTCTGTGAAGCATCGTCCTCGATTGGCGTAATATACTCGCGATACTCATGATGAAGTGGTGGTGCTACGTCTGGACTTTTTCTGTTTCTTTGCCGTTCCTCAGCGAGACATAACCGTGGTCGGTTTTTCTTTTCATTTCCTCTCCTTTCTTCTCTATCACAAGGACATGCTCTCCCAGTATGTTCACTAGGGTCCACAGCAGCTTCGTAATGGAAGTTCTGGAATGAGATATGATTCGTTTTCCCAACTTCCTCATCTGGCCCAGGACTTGTTCGGTCCGGGATCTCCATGTACGCGCCACAATTGAAACCTAGCGTATCATGCCTGCGCACCCATCGATGTCCCTCACCATCAAACCACATTCTTGGCCAGCCACTCTCCCCATTGGGCCTCGGTGAAGCTACTGCTGATCCCACGCTCTTCCACTCCCTGGGATAATGATCAGTGCCCTGGCAATTTGTTCTTATGGGTGTCTGTCTTACATTGAAGAAGACGGTTGGGGTGACATGGACTCCAACAACTCGGTTTGCCTGCCCAGTGTTAGACAAGTTCCTTGCTGCCAACGAAGTCCAGCTTCTCCCACCTTGGTCATCCACTTAATGTCGTCGGTTACCTGGTTTCCTATGTTCAATTGGTCCGGGCTAGAGGTCTCGGGTATCGTTAGCAGACCGAGGAACTTTTTCTCGTCCACCCCGACAGACCCTGCAATCTTGGCCAGACGCTCATAGGTCTTGTTACGTGTTTCATTTACCACGTTCACGTCGAAGAACCCCGTCTGGTGCTTGAACAGGGCCGCGCTGAACTCCCAGAATTTCTCTGGAGCTAGCTGGAGCACTGCGGCCCCTGCTTCGTGGGTGAGGGTGGACGATGGGTGCCAGGGCTGGATTTGTTGCCGGAAGATGACCTGGAGCCGAGAGCTGTACTGCTGGGCCACTGTGCGACCCGCCGCATAGAATGTTTGAAACATCTTAGCAGAGAACTAGAAACCGTCTTGTTAGCCGCAGGCATTGAAAGAGGAATCAGAACTGTCGCCCACCGGGCACACGTAATCCAGGTCTGGTCCTTATTAGCTAATTAATTCCTAGTGCAATAACTTCGGCTGGATGACATGAGCGCACATATCTCGAGCGTATGCTGTGGCTGCTGCGGGATTGCCCGGAACAACTTGAGGCCTGCGTACTTGGGAGGGACCGACATGGCGTGGAATGTTGAATGTAAATAATGTTGAAGATTGGGGACGTTGAAGGGTTAGATTTGCGACAAAAGGTTGTCTGTTCTCGGAAGAATAATGCTGTGGAAGTAGAAAAGAGAGATAAGGCCGGGGGGCATAGCGAAGTGTTGCGTCACTGGGCTGACTACCCCACCATCGATTCCGTGCCTCTGCATTCGAGCATCTCGCATATTGCAATGCATTTAAGATTCAACCCGGTCCTGTTTAATTTGGACCCCGATGTCTGGTTTCTATAGGGGCCAATGCCTAAGCAGACGTTGTGCAATAGTATCTAGCTACTCCGTACACATTCCTCTATTTCGCTCTGTACTGTCAGCAATCACCGGTTCTACTCCAAATGTAGACCTGATACTTAAACATTCTATAATACAACGGTATTGTCCCCCTAGACCCTTTCAATTTCTCTTGATCAGACTCCTGGTGTGGCGGGTAGAACGTAGTTGGACCCATAGCATGCGACAAACTTCGACTAGGTGAGGTGAGGTTGGCTTGGTTAATAGAAAGGATTGTAAGATATTCGCCTTTCTAAGTCACAGTGAGTCCTAATCATCAGACGAAATGGATCGATCACAGGTTGGCTTTGTAGTAAACTTGTACGTACTGGAACCTGAATGTTCGGCCTGTGACCTGCTCGGGCATGGATGGATGGACAACTTAGTTATGGATATTGGGCGCTTACCTCATCTCCACGATAAGAGGTCATGTGACTATCGGTCGATGAGGCCGCAGACCAAATTACGCCCAGCGGCGTCCATATTCGCATCCTCCTAATCACGAGTGCAGCCAGGTTGGAAATTTTTGTCAGGGAGTTTTCTCAATGCTCCGATTCCATCAACTCTTCCGATCTCAACCACGGTTTGCACTCTTTCATATTGGCCATCGTCAGCCCGCTCAACCTGCGGCGGTCCGACATGTGAGGTTCAGACGGCCCTGGCTAAGGTAAGTGTAGCGTTCTCTTATTGAGTACAGTACGAAGGAGGATATGAGTGACATAGCTGACATATGTTTCTGTTTTCCGCTTCTTCTAGGTCCTTCGTGGGCAAATTCATTTTATACGGCACCGCATTTCACCTGTGGAGTTCATTCGTGCTGGTTCGATTCGACGACGACGATACGCAAGATGATCGAGTAACCCATGAGGCGGCTCTTGAGAATAAGAGTCTACACCGTGCGACTGGTGGAATTGATGAGATGGTGGAAGACGAGTTGGAAGAAGACCGCGTGTTTATTCCCCTGACGTGGTCTTGGCTGGAAGAAGGAGAATTGTATACTGCCTCAGATCCTGAGTGGCAAGAGTTTGTCACTATATCGAAAGATCGGAAAAAGCTGCAGAAGTTGAGAGGTGAGTTGGAATGTCGAAACTTGATTCGCTGTTCGGCATTGACTGACGGACGCCTTTAGATGAACTCGCTGCTATTGTGCTCAAGAGTGCGTCAGATAGCATGTCACAAATACTCGGAAGCCCTCTTTCCTTGACCGGATTTTGGCTTGTCCATCAATTCCCGCCTCGCGCTCCACCGGAATATTTGCGCTCGGGGTAAGTCTCTCCCCAGCCCAGTGTCGTCGCGTCCTCTGACTAACGTGGGCGCCATCCAGTCTTGAGATTGCAGATGACGGCGTGTCTTGGGTAACAAAAACTCTGGACCCGGATGTCGGTGATCGGCTACAGACAGTTATGAAGCCATTCCATGTGGCCCTTGCGATCAAGGACGCGTATACACTTCTGATCCGACGGCAACTAGCCAAACTTCGGGACCCTGGTTCTCAGCCTCTCGACGCGCTGGAATTGCTCACCGGCAGATATATTATCTCGGGACATGAGAAGCTCAACCCGATCAGCCCCCACGAACAGCCAAAGATCGAACCTTCATTATCCGATGCACCTCCGGAGAACATCTTGTCCAACGGCGAGCCTGACCTCCATCCGTCTTCTATTATCTCCTCCTTACAACGCCTTCCATTACCTGATCTAGGTCCCGGGTCAGATTTGCACCTGGCATCGCTGGCATTCAGGTTACGATTGAACGAATACCGGGCTCGAACCCCACGGACACCACAGCGAGGCACTTTCTTCATTTCGGGTCCAGTTGGCCTGAAAGGGCCGAATGGGTTCTGTCGGTTTGAGGTGCGCGGTGAATACGACCCGGCTAAATCTGCGTGGCGGACAGTGGAGATGCATTTGAAGGACATCAATCCTAGAAAGCAGAAACCACTTGGATAGGCCGGTAAAATTGGGGGGCGCACCACCATGTTAGAAAATCCGCCGTCAATTTCCTTTTCTTTGTAAATAGTTGGCTTCTCTGAACATCGTTACCTATTGATTGGGCTAACAGGAGGGTTTCATTCGATAATTGTTGGACTGAAATAGACTTAGGCCAGTGGTCTTACCACATACAAATCACTTGCTCTTGACATCGTTTCTGAGTAATAAAACACCAAGTAGTCAAGCACCGAAGCAAGTGCTGACCGGTTACTTGATCTTGTTGAATTTCAGTTCTAGATCTAATATTCTGTACAAAGTAGATGTTTTATAGATCGACGGCCGTCCAGAGCGGGGAATCCAGCTAATGCTTAGCTAATCCCGCCCTCGCGGAGGTCTGAGGTGTCCCGACTCCCGACTAATTCGCCCGTGGAACCTCAACCTCAAGCTCGCGATACCTTCCTACATCATATCTCGAGAACGACAGCGACACTCGGGAGCTCCCCTAAAGGAACCTCTCGCCCATGGTCGTATTTGAATTCATTCTGATTGTCTAGCTTCGAACCTCCCCGATCCTGCTCAGCGAAATGCATCTGGTCTCCAAGCTCCTGGCCCTAGCGGCGACGAGTGCGTTGGGGGCACATGCTTTGGAGACCTCGATATTCACGTTTCCCTCGAACGACAACCAAAACGGACATGCTACTTCAGAGCACCGGACAGTATCAGAGGATATCGCTGAACTGATCCTGGAGCTTCGTACCCAATCGCCCTTGCAGTCCGTCCTGGGAAGAGTCGAAGCAGACATCGTGGATCGCATCAATGAGTTTTCTGGCGCTCAATACTCTCTATTTGGTGGTGACGGTAACCATGCAACACAAAGGAGAAGCATGATCCTTATTGAAGGGGTTAATCAAGCTGTCGGTATGTCTGAAGTTCATGACCCGCTGGGCGCGGCAATAGCTAACGGGTCTCGTTTTTCCTCGTCTGGCAGGTTCCACCATCCGAGAGGCACACCCACAGAGTGTTGTCGTTCCTCATGTGTCGCCGAGCTTGGTGGACGATTTTGTCGGGTCTCAGTTGGGTAATGGAGAAATGAAGAAACGCTGCACTTATCACCAAGGCGATAGCATTCAGGTACGGCTGTTCTGCGCTGCATAGTATCCGTGGGAATATGGGGCTGAATTTCATGATATTCTGATAGTCCGCGAAGGATTGCGTCTCTCAAGATCCAGTACTTGAGAGCATTCCAGACGGGGAGTTCCTCGGCCTGCTCGACTCGATGGAGATTTGGTCGAGCAAGGACCAAACAGCGACTGCCTCGAGGCTATCATTCAAGGTAAGTCCGTATCCGTGAAACCATACAGACGAGACACACTCAGCTCATTCCTACTTCAGGCGAGAAACAACGACAACACGCTCGCATCCAAGTCGCTCGAGTCTCTCTTCAAAGACCTGGATAGACTGGCTTCCTCGGGAAGCCGCGAAATCACTGTCTTGATGGTCCCGGCTGCCGATGCCTCGCGGGACTTTGCACGAATTTCCCGTCGAACTGCCGAAATTCTGCCTCGGTCCTCTGGATCTGAAGCGCAAAGTACTCTGCAAAAGTCCGAGGATCTGGCGATGTCGTCGGTACTTGCACCTGTCTGTCACGCCTCCAACTCGTCTTGCATCGACGCAACCAGCAACTGTTCCGGGCATGGGTCTTGCTATCTCAAGTCTTCGTCTGGAGACGCCCAATGCTTTGCATGCCGTTGTCAAGCAACTGTTCGCACGAAGAGTGACGGTTCAAAGCAGAAGGTCTATTGGGGCGGTCCAGCTTGCCAAAAAGAGGATATCAGCTCGCCTTTCTTTTTGATTGCCGGCGTGACCGTCTTAGTTGTTGTCCTCGTGGGTAGCGCCATTGGTATGCTTTTCAGCATGGGCTCAGAAGAACTTCCGAGTGTGATTGGAGCCGGTGTTGGAGGCTCGAAAGCACCGGCGTGAGGAAGATGTTCGCTGTCTTCTTATGTTTTGTTCAATTCTGGGGCATAGTTGCTTTAGGGAATTACTAAATCGGACCCTCCTCTGCATGATTTGACCCCCTTCTGCCTTAAAATTCCCTAGCATCCTCTTCCTACTACTCCGAGCATTCTCAGTTCTTAAACTGCTTATAGTCTAGTATTCTAGTTTACGTATAAAATCTAGTCCTATACCCTTAAAGGACGTAGATAATACTCAAGAACTAGAAGAGTAAACGCGGTAAAGGCTGACTAGAGCTATCAGGAATCAGCTTTACTGTTTTCTTATCGACTGTTTCTATCTTGATGCCTGGTTTCCTGAAATTCGGGCATTTTCAGGCAGGGAAGTTGGGCGGCGGGTGTGGGAGGGTCAATTTAGTCATCCCTTTGCTCTTTACATCTTGCACATGAACGTTCTCCTACCGGGACGCATTTCGATTAATATCTACGTTATGGCCGCCGTCGTGGACTGTCAACCGGCTCTCTCAATCGAGGGTTCTGACCTTTCAGTGTATCTCTATTTTTATAGATGGAGTTAGGAGTGGATTGTAGTTCATATTCCTCCAACTTAGGAAGTCAAACAAGATATAGATAACCAAAACAACCAGCCCGCAGATGGATTTCACTAAAGATCATACCTGGCCTATCCTTTCAAAGAGTACCGACGCCTCGAGAGGGGAGAGTGAGAGAAAGCGACCGCCGTTCCATCCTCATCCATTGCCGACAAATCCATGAAGACATAAAAAACTGCAAGGTGCTATCAGCGAGATCATCACCATGTCATACGCCAAGTTACGAGCCAGAAAGAGCAATAAGTTACACAGAAAAGAGTCATTAACAACGAAAGAGGCTGCGCCGAGCAAAACATTCCAGATGTTGATTCAGCATGTAAAAAAATCAAGGGATATCAAGGATCATAAGTATTTCGATGGTGTGTGAAACGAGGGATCAAACGCCGGCTTCGAGTTGGCTAGGCGTACGGTTTTGCCCAGTTGGCGGGTTATTAGGTGAAGGGTTGCTTTGGGCTGACGGCTCATGGGCCTCAGTCGGAGTAGGTTCCTGGGACGAACGCCCTCGAAGACGCGTTGGCAAAAATCGAGCCCAAATTCCTCGAGGCGACGGCCTATCAACGGCCTGGGCTTCGTCGGGAGAGTCTTCTGAGTGTCCTTGAGCTTGTGGCGGTTGGACGCGTATTTCTGAGGATGTTGGTTGGAAAAGTCGACCGGTGAATACCATCTGCATCCGGAAGGGATTTGTGTGGTTTCCAGGCTGTGCAGCTCGAGGGGGTCTGGTAAGACCATCGAGGCGACTCGCGACAGTACGACGCCCCTGCCGATCAGAAGCAGCGTGTCCCTCGCCTGGCTGAGGACGGGGCTTGGGAACATAGTAGTCGGCTTTGCACAGTGGACAGCAGGCCCGTCGACTTGTCAGCCAAGGGTCGACGCATGAGGCATGGAAAGCATGGCCACAGGTAAGTCCACGGATGTCATCATCGTCTTCAATGATGTCCAAGCAAATTGCGCACGAATCTCCAGGATTAGGAAGCAATTCGGCAGGGACCGCTTTTCGAATTTGATCGCCATCTTCCTCGTCTTCTAAATCAGCGTGCTCATTGATCAGAGAGTGTTGCCATTTCTCTTCTGTTGTGTTCACTCCGGTTTCTTGACGGGTGGATGGGGAAGCAGTGTCCGTGGAAGAGTCTACTGCCGTCTGTGGTGAAGCTGAGACCACTTGGGCCTCATTGGATGGTTGAGGCAGGTTGCTTGATACCCCTGGCTCATCCTCAACAACAGGCGAAGTTACGAGTGTCGAGGTGCCAGCTGGCGCAACAACAGCAACACCATCCTCACTTTTGAGGCTTTGAGGTCTTGTATTGGGAGCCGTGATACCTCCTTCCGTTGGAAGACCTTGGTTGGCGCGAGACGACCTCCAGACTTTGTATTTCACCAAGGGGAATCGCTCGTTAACTTCATCCATGGTCATCAGCTTCTTTTCTCGTCGTCTCCGATGAGCACGAGGCATTGCGACCAGGTCTATTGGATCACCAGTCTCCTCATTTCGTAACTGGCGGTTCCGTTGATTGTAGCGAAAGCAGTATTTGACTCCAACGATAATCCTATGCCGCCGAGTTAGATCGAAGACAATGAGAATGCCAGCATCGTGGAAGTTGACAGTTGAGTACATACCAAAGGTTAGTGAAGACGACACCGAAGCCTAGCGCGACAAAGAACAGAAGAGGCGAGCTCGTCGCATTATTGTTTGAGTTGGAAGTGTCACCACCGGTAGTCGTTGCGGCACTGCTGGCCGCTGTGGTTGTAGAAGCCATATTGATGGAGACCTCGTCTTTGGGGATACAGGGCCGCCCGGTTTCCTTTGTTGAGGTCGAGGTTCAGATTTGTTAGGGTCCGCCCGGCCGCTAGTCATTCACTGAAGGGATGTGAGCCAAGTTGTGGATGGCTGCTGGCGGAATAGCTCGACTAGGCCGAGGACGAGAATGGTGAGGGACCACCTGCAATTAACAGCGCGATAGACCGTGTGCAGTTCGCGGTAGACCTCTTTCTTCAGTTCAATCCCCAGAGGGCTGGCCGGTCATCGATCGGCAATGGAGTAGGGAGACCCACCGGCCTTGGGTCGATGATGGGTGTCGAGTCTCGGGTTCTTCGCAAGGGACAGGCCGAGTCCAGCTCCTAGCAAGAAGTCATACCATCTATTCTGGGGATGGAAATCCCAAAACGGATGGCGAGAAGCCGAGGAGGCTGGAGAGGAGAAGTAAGTGAAGGGGCGAAAGCGAGTGAGAGCGAGACTGCATGCGGGTTTGGGTGCTGGCTTTTTGGGTTTTGGGCTTTTGAGGGGGGGAAGAGCGGAAATGGGGGAAAATGGACACCTGAAGACACCTTGACGCCTGAAGCACTTTGTCTGGACACGGTTCGACACCTGAGGCTGGGAAAAGTCACGAGGTCGCACCGATCGCAAGTGACCGGGTAGTTATGATGGGAACATTGAGACAAGCCTGGTTGTTTCGATTTCTTTCTTTCCTGAATCGAATTGATTTGATAAAATTTTCTCTCCGGAGGATCTCAAAAGAACACTGCTAACAGGCCAAGACCATCGTGGAGTTTGAAGAACCTGGCCGCAGACCGGGGGAATCTTATCGAAGAATATCAGACAATCATTATCCCGCTCCCACGCCCACGAGATTCAATCACCACCACATATCGCTTCTTTTGATTACCAGCAGTCAGTCATCTTGAACTTCATCATGGCTGAACATATCCCACGGGCCAGCGCGCCTACCAACCCGGTGGTTTTTTTCGACCTCGCCCTGGCCGGTGAGCTAAGCATTCATTTCCTCCATCTTATCTGCAAGAGTCAGGATCATACATGCTAATCAACCTGCTCCAGGTGAACCTCTTGGGCGGATTAAAATGGAGCTCTTTGCCAACACGACTCCCAAGACGGCAGAGAACTTCCGCCAGTTTTGCACGGGCGAGACCAAGAACTCAAAAGGGCAACCCCAAGGCTACAAAGGTAGCAAGTTCCACCGTGTGGTATGGACCTCCTTCTACACTCTTTTATAGATGGCCATACTTGGAAATGTCAACTCACCTCGCTTAGATCAAAGATTTCATGATTCAAGGTGGCGATTTCGTCCATGGCGATGGCACGGGCAGCTGCTCCATCTACGGTACACCCAAGTTTGCAGATGAGAATTTCGCGCTGCCCCACGACCGTCCGGGGCTTTTGAGTATGGCGGTAAGTCTTGTTCGCTGTGATTCAGCAGACCTCTTCATCCGGCTGGTTATCCTTTTCTTCATTTGAAATGGTATACTAAATGGTTGGACTAGAACTCGGGCCCAAACACCAATGGGTGTCAATTCTTCATCACCACCACTGCGACGCCTTTCTTGGACAACAAGCATGTCGTTTTTGGTCAGGTCATCGATGGGATGGACGTAGTTCGCATGGTTGAGCGCACTCGGACTACTCGAGACAAGCCAAATCAGGATGTAACGATCGTGCAGTGTGGGGAGATGTAAGAGATAGAAGAAAGACAAGATGCTAGCGATGGAAAAGACAATGAGAATCGCTAGAAATTGCTATGGTATGTGGCTCTTGTTTTAAGGGTTTACTAAATTAACCCCCCTGCTGCCTGAAATTCCTTGTATCCACTTCTGCTACCCCTTCTGCTGCTCCCTCGAACACTCTTTCGAGCACTCTTTCGAATATTGCTTCGAATCTTGTCTTTACTACTTTAGTTCTTACAGTCTAGTATTCAAGTTCGCGTATAAAATAAAACTTATATATCGTTAAAGGACGTAGTCAATAATTAGTAAGCAGGGAGTAAACGCGGTGAAAGGTGCTCAGGGCTGGTGGGAACTAGTCTATTATCTTACATATATTATTAGGTATTCCTTCCTGTCCTAGTGCCTAACTTCCTAATATCCAGGCCTTCCTAGGCACCTCTGGGCATCCTGTGGAGGCAGGAGGGAGGTCAATATATACACAGAGGGCGTCAATTTAGAACTTCCCGTATTTAAATAGATCGATGAGCATACAAGATAATTGCTATTCCAACCAAGCCAGAAACCCGACTAGTGCAGGTTAACGCCAATCGCGATACAGGGAGAGGCCGAACGAATTTGAATATTAAAACATATGTGATTGAGCGCGAAGAGGGACTAGCAGGGTTGGACCATGCTACCCCAAAAAGTAACAAGAGGAATATAGCACTTCAATTTCACCTCATCGATGAACGTTGTCCTTCAATTTCCCACTGGCTCGTTTTGCCTGGTTCCTGTTCTTCACATATGGGCTCTTCTAATTCCTTTTCGCCCTTGGTATGTATACTGCGTGTCACGGTAGAATGTAGCCGTTGAAAGATCGAGGAGTGAACAGGTGGTTGCCGATCGCTTGGTATTTTACCCATGGATGGTATTGTGGACCATGGACGGGCCTCCTATAGCTTGAATTTGCTCAAGTATTCAGTTGCGAGCGAAACAGCTTCGTCGACCTTGTCCGGGTTCGTGCCATTGCCGATCGAGGTCGCGCCCTTCCCTCCGGCTTTTCCACCGATGCTGCTCGAAACAACGGCGGCCCAATCGCTCGCCGACGCGCCAAGCTCCCCAAGCTCCTGTTCATTTATGTTAAACACAATTTTTCCAAACGCACATTTTGTTGATCGAACAGGGTAACTTACCTTGGACACAAAGCAACCATGTGAGACCCGAGTGTTTCCAGGATCCACCGCCATCACATAGACGTTCTTGTTTGGCAATTTCGACTTGACGTGGTTGATAGATTCACTGACGGCCTTGGCACTCGCAGGCTTGGGCAGTTTGACAATCAATGAAGAAGCATCCTTGTTCTCCGGGGCCTCAAAGTAGGATGTGATGGCTTCCAGAGCCATCTTAGACTCCAACTTCTGCTGTGTTTTCTGGCCGTCCAAGACCTGCTTATTGATCGCGGTGAAGCGAGCTCGGAATTGAGCTTTGTGAACCGCAGAAACGACGAGCTGGTTGAGATCAACTTGCACCTGCTTGGACTCCTTCTCCTTTTCAGGACCAAGGGGCATTGCATCCAGCTTGTCAAGGCGTGCCTCAAACTCTTGAGCAATGCGCTGTACCTCGTGAGCCTCTTCGCCGGTGACGGCGATGATACGACGGATACCCTTAGCAATACCACTCTCTTCTAGGATAATCAAATCCTTGATATCACCGGTCTTCTGGACATGGGTTCCACCACAGAACTCAATGCTGACTTTCCTCCATCGGGGATCCTTAACATTCCGCAGGATCTCCTCCAATTCAACACCAACGGAGACGACCCGAACAGGATCAGGGTACGTCTCACCGAAGACTGCACGAACACCGGAGATCTGCTGCGCGGTCGCAAGAGGAATCTCTTTGGAGTAAACAACACAGTTCTGTCGGATGTATTCGGTAGACTTGGCCTCGATCTTCTCTAGATCGGCGTCAGACACCGCAGCCTTGTGAGAAAAGTCGAAGCGAAGCTTCTCAGCAGAGACAAGGGATCCCTTCTGCTCGATGCCGTCTCCAAGGACCTCGCGGAGGGCAAAGTTCAGGATATGGGTACCAGTGTGGTTATTCCGGATCGGCCATCGACGAAGCTCGTCGTATTCACAGATCACGGCGTCACCCACGGAAAGCGAGCCATACTTCATGAAGCCGGTGTGCAGGACGTAACCAGCGTAGACTTGAACGTCTCCGACTTCCAACTCTGCCTGGCCGTCAATGACAATCCGACCAGTGTCGGCCTCTTGACCGCCCTGCTCGGCATAGAAGTTGGTACAGTCGAGGATGACACCGAGTTGTTCGCCGCTGGGAGCCTTATCGGTGCTCTCATAGAAGTGTCTGCCATGGTAGATGGCCTTGATATGAGCCGTAATATTACCTCGTCCGAATTTGGCGGAGTCATCCGTCTTGTGGACGTCGCTCATCTTCTCCAGCTTTCCGAGATCATGGACATCGAGCTTGACCACGTTTTCGGCGGCCTTCTTTTGGCCCTTGCTAGCTTCCTTCGCCTTCAATCGTGCTTCTTCGAATTCGGCATCGTCAATGCGGAGGCCTCGCTCTTCCGCCATGATCTGGGTCAGGTCGACAGGGAAACCGAACGTATCGTAGAGTCTCCACACATCCGCACCGTGGAGTTTGTCGTCACCCTTGAGTTTGGCATGCTGAGCGTACTGCTCGAATTGACGCTCTCCCCGGTCCAATGTCTTAGCAAACGACAACTCCTCTTCGTCCAAAATTTCCATCACATCTTGTTGCTTCTTGATCAGTTCCGGGAACATTTCCCCAAGCTGATCCACCACCGTGGGCACAAGCTTAGAGAAGAAGTTACCAATCTCCACCTGGAAATACTTGCGAGCGAATCGGGCACCACGGCGCAGCACCCGACGAATCACGTAGCCACGTCCCTCGTTGTTGGGGGCCACTCCATCAGAGATCGCAAACATCAGCGTGCGCACGTGGTCTGCAACGACACGGTACGCTGTATCAATACCGTCGGAGTCTTCGGCGCCGAAGCGACCCCGGTATTCGCGGGCGCCAGTCACGGTCTGAATGGCCTGGAAGATCGGGGTGAAAACGTCTGTGTCGTAGTTGGAGGATTTGTCTTGGAGGATGGACACCAGTCGCTCAAAGCCCATTCCGGTATCGACATGCTTGTTGGGCAAGGGTTTCAAGGAGCGGTCTGCCTCGCGGTTATACTGGATAAACACGTTGTTCCAGATCTCCAGCACATTTGGGTCATCTTGGTTCACGAGGAAGGCAGCATTGCGGCCACCGATGCGATCGTAATGCACTTCACTGCAAGGGCCGCACGGTCCTTGATCACCCATTTCCCAGAAATTGTCCTTCATATTGCCCGGGAGGATGTGGGATTCCGGAACACCCACTGCCTTCCACAGGTCTCTGGCCTCGAAGTCGGGCTCGAGGCCACCGGCCTCGTCGCCCTCGAAGTAGGTAACGTAAAGGCGATCGGGGTTCAGTCCATAAACTTTGGTGAGGAGAGTCCACGAATACTCAATCGCCTCCTTCTTGAAGTAGTCGCCGAAACTCCAGTTTCCGAGCATTTCGAAGAAAGTCTGGTGAGATGAACAGTCAGGAATCACGGCCATGGTGGCAGTCAAGATGCGCATTTCCCAACAAGAAACTTACGTGGTGATAGCTATCCTTGCCGACATCGTCGAGATCCTGCACAACGACAGTCAATAACTGAAGGGGCGTACCATGAACGCTCCCATCCCACTCACATTGTGTTTACCACCGGCACGAATACACTAGGGAATTTCAAAAGTCAGCCACAGCGCGCTCGTCGAATCACCGAGGGAGGGTAATTGTACCTTTTGCGAATTCACTGCGCGTCGCAGCTTTGCAAAATCCGACTGCGGGTCCACGGTGCCCAAGAAAATGGACTTGTACTGGTTCATTCCAGCATTGGTGAATAGCAAGGTCGGATCCGACAAGGGAGCCACCGATGAAGAAGGGACTGAATGAAAGCAACATGCGCGGTCAGCGATCCAAGAGCGCGATATGAATTTCTTGAGGCTTTGGGGGGGAGGGAGGGAGGGTGGCGGGGGTATGCGGTTTTTTTTGTACGCACCGAATGTATGGCCATTCTGCTTGAAATATTCAAGGAAAGTCTCTCTGACCCGAGGAGCGGTCCATTCGGATCGACTAGTATCAGAAGCCATCCTGACGAACATACGAGAGGGGGTCGGATGGTGAAGGAGGGGAAAGTGGCGGGGAGAAGAATGGAAGGTTCTGGGAGTGCGGCGTGCAAAATGCGGAGGATGAGTCAAAGTCGCAGCCAGTTGGTGTTCCCCCTTCAACACTCCAAACACTCCAAAAACCCGCATTCGAAAAAGAATATGCAGTCCTGCCTTGGGCTGATCTCGGTTGTGTGACAAAATTCGCCCTCCGGTTCTTCCTCCTCTCCTCTTTGCCCCTTGGATCCTCTGTTCGTCGCGTCTCCCCTCGTGGCTCGGTCACGGCATCCACGGAGGTCGGTCGGTCGGTTCGTGGATGGCGCGGACGGATGAGATCCCTCAACTCGCCAGAAAGCGCCCCGCAGATGGTGACCCGGATGGCGCGCAACCTCTAACAAAGAGGTTTGGATATCTTCATATAGGTAAGGATTCTTTGCCAGTGAGACCTCCGGGGCGACCAATTCCACCCGGTCGCAGTTTAAGAGGGGAGAATAGTGGTTGACCGCATTCCCGATAGGAAACAATCATGAGGCGCCACCCAGCGGAGCTCGGCCCCGGGATTATTGCGATGGATTCAGTCTCAGCCCTTCCACAGTGACACCCTCCAACTTCACCACCACCTCGACTGCAATCCACACTTCCAATTCCACTTCGAAGCCGCCATGCGTGGATCAGTCCGATTCGATGATGCTCGACGACACCAAGCACACCACCTATATCTATGACCTGGATCGGGAATTGGCGGATATCGACTCTGCCGATATAGGTCTCGCCATTCTACCTCTTGCGGCCAAATTGATCTCCGTGCCGGACTCAGTCTTGTCGGCCCCCGCGCAGAGCAAGGAACTAGTGTTATACACAGAGCCGTCTTCCCTGACGGTTCCCAAGGAGCGAGATAGCGTGAGGAAGGCGATCATCGAATCTAGAGCCAGAGCCAGGGCAAAGGCGCAGGCAGCGAGCAGTCACCAGTCCCCGTCACGTTCCGATAATGACTTTTTATTCCAACCCCCCAGCAAAGACTTTTGGGATACGTCGCTGACCTATAGTGTGGATGACGACCCAATGGACATTGACTCCAATCCTTAGGTACACTCAATGGGGGTCTCTACTGCGAAAGTCGACCAATCTTGAGCCTTTAGCACTTTCCGTCTAGGATTTGATCTCGTTCTCGACTTCAATTACCCACGCCGGCAATCAGCCTGCACGCAGCCTTTGTGGAGCCTGATGTTGTCACGCTGCGCGCGCAGGTAGTGCCCCCAGGGTCCTGTAACTGAGATGCTCTTGGTTCAAATCAGTTCTTGGCGTTTGAGGATCTAGAGAGCGTATGATAGGTGTCGCAACTTCCGAATCAATAATTAGAAACGCCCCTGTCCCTGGTCAATATCTCCATATACATCCATGTCTTGTAACAGCAAACTAATGCTTGTCATCTTCCGTTGCTCCGGGTTCACATTTAGAATGACCTTTCAAATGAGAGCATGTTGAACCCCAATATCCCGATCCTGGAGGTAATCTAACATAAATGATGTCGGTCACTATGTATCCCAACAGTAGGCTCCTAGATAAGTAATTTGTCGCTCATTTCTTCGTCTTGCGTATTTGAAAAGTACCTTTAGTGAACATGAACTGTGACTTTTGATCTTTGCAGAGAACCAGTGTGACCGCGTTTTAAGTCTTTGACTCGATCTAGCCTTCTCATATACAACCACTATCCGGGGCTTTAAGGGACGCGCGTCTTGTAAGGGCCGTTGTTCTGCTATCCCTAGTGTGAGAAGACAGGACTTGATACGCTTAGCTCTGCGACTATCTTACTAGAAGTATTTCCAACTTGACAAATCCCTGAATATGTCTTAAGTAGGTTGGACTGGGCTATTTAGGCCGGAAGTAAGGTGACTGGTTCTTAGTTCATATACCATAGATTCCGACCGTGCACACGGGATGTTGGGATAAGGAATCTCTTGATCCGAGTCCCTGCTGGACTCTTCCTCTTCCTCTCTACCCCAGAAAGAATCATCATCTTTGTCCCCCATGGATGGACACATGCTTGGTTTCTCGGCTAGTACCCGAGACCACGCTAGCACGTATTAGACAAGCATGTAAATAACCTCATTTTATGAAGAGACACTACATTACGTATGGTACAGTATAATACAAGAAAATCCTAACATCATGCTTACCTCGTGCCTCTCCTGCCCAACCTACTACATGCCCTTGCAGCCCTCGTTCTGCAGCATTACTATCTCGGGGCCATGATAATACGCACAATCGAGTGTCTTGGGACTCTTGTTTAAAGTCTAGTGTAGTTTTAATACCGTGGTATTTAAACCACTGCGATTTTAAAACTAAAAAAAGAAATTCGCTATTTTGGTTTGTTCAGGGCCTGCTGGGTTGTATTAGCTAAAGAGGACATGGGTGGTTTTAAATCCACCAGGGTCTTATGACTGTGGGTTTTAAACTACTGTAGTCAAATTACTTCCACAAAGACCTTGCTTGATAGTCCGAATATCGTGGTTTTTAAGCCACTGAGGTCTTGTGACTGGCTGCTAAACGCCGTATCCGCCGCGCGGGGAAAGCCGAGTGGGCAATCCCGTAATGTAGTCATGGGCCCTGGATTCTGTAGACTCCAGGTCAGTGTGCATGAAGTGTCGATTTAATGCTCCGAATTACCGTGCATGCTGGACGCACCCACGTTGTGGCTGCACCAAGGTCCCGTGCGTTTCCGAATATTTCGTCCGAATATTTCGAATACTTTCGCTCCCTAAGATTTGTTGCAGATCCCGATCAATTTTCAAACGGCCGGTTATGTTACGTGATTGTGCTATTGGTCTTTGGTCCGCCCTTGGATATTGGTTCCGATAGCGGAATATACTTCATCCGGAGTGTTCAACCTACGGAGGTTGAGAGTGCCGGTTGATCGCGCTACATAAGCTGCGGCAAACCTGGATTCCACATCCGATCCGTGCGGATACGCGTGTGCCGGTTTCCCCATTCTGAATCTGCACTAGTAGGAGTATAATCCCGGCAAGAGTATCTAGATGCTGGGCATCTCGCCCAGGAACTGATGAGTCATATCTCACAATTCAAACTCTGCCATTTCTCCAAATCTTTCTTTTGCCCAAAGATGCGTCTGTTTTCCACAAGCTCGTTGGTGTCGGTTGATCCTTCTGTTGATATTCCTTCTCTTTCAGGCAAAGTCATCCTTGTTTGTCACCGGGGGAAATAGTGGACTAGGCAAGCAATCTATCGTTGAACTGGCAAAACACCACCCGCCCAAATTTGGCTTGCTGCGAGAAGCTTAGTCAAGGGAAATGAAGCGGCTTCGGATATTAGAAACCAGGTCCCTGGGGTGAAAATCAAAGTTCTAGAGCTTGATCTAGGATTCCTGGATTCTATACAACATGCAGCCACTGTCTTCTGTCAAGACTCATCGCGTCTTGATATTCTGTTTTGAAAGGTATCATGGCTCATCCGCCCAGTGTCACTCATGATGGATATAAGATACAATTCGGCACCAATCATCTCGGGCATGCACTCCTCACTAAGCTGCTATTGCCAGTTTTACTTCAAACCGCAGAGAGGGCCGTCGATTCAGATGTTCGCGTCGTTGTGCTCAGCTCACAAGGCCATAATGTCACCCCGAAGGGTGGTATTCAATTCGATACTCTTAAGTCGAGCGCCGAAAAAATGGAAAGTGTCGCCCGCTATGGCCAAAGCAAACTTGCCAATATCCTCTTCTCTTCCGAACTGGCAAAGAGGTATCCTCAGTTCAAGGTTGTGTCTGTCCATCCGGGGATTGTTGACACGAATCTATCAAATACCATGGTCCAACATAGCATCTTCATGCGGATGGTGGTGAAGCTGGTGGAGCCTTTACTTGGAGTCAGCGTTACGGAAGGGGTGAAAAACCAGTTGTGGGCAAGTACAGCAAACAAAATTATTTCTGGGGCATACTACGAGCCGGTTGGAGTAGCCGGTAAGGAAAGTCGATATGCGAAAGATCCTGAACTTGCCAAGGAATTATGGGATTGGACAGAAAAGGAGCTTCGTCGGTTTGATGTGTCCCCTCCGTCCCGGGAAGCACAATTAGCGTGATTTCAATGTACAGTAGAAGAATATTGGTCCTTGGATCGTTCTAGTATCACGCCCCAGTATAGTTGATTTCGAAAGTAGATTCCCTTATGGACACACATACATTGTTTCCCGGCCGTACCCGAAATGACACTAATCCGCATATGGTTACAGGACAAACAATCCCTACTTAACGTATTGCATCTTAAAACGTATTGGATTTCAGCGACAAATGAGTTATTGTAAAATACTCTAACCCTACATAGAACGTTCGAGATAGAGTCCTCGAAAGGTGGGAAAGGGGTCGAGAGAAATAGCGATTTTAGCAAGTTGACCGATCAAAAAGTCAGAGGAAGTGAAAAGACGCAAATGGGAACAAACCACGTGTGGTAGAGTAGACCTGAAACATCAATTGCTCTTCATGGGCTAAAGAAACTGTACTTATAGACTAGCCATATACTGTATGTCAGGCCGCATCTTTTTCTTTTCATTCTTGGCAATTCAGGGACGTCCTACCCACACGTATGGGTGGACTGTGCGAGGCTCCTTATTTCTCTATTTCCTTTTCATTTTTCATTTTTCATCTTTCCGTGTGGTCCAAGGCTCCTCCGTGTCAGGGTGCAACTCGTGGAGAATCGTGTCGGCAAAAAAAGCAAGCAAGAGATGCAAACCAATACTTTGTAAATCGACAGCAATCATGATTTGTTGCTGTCAAGGCAAGCACATGTCGGGACAAATCCGCAACTTCGAAAATAATTCCTGTATCGTCTGTATGAGAACCAAAACTGATTTCCAATGAACCTGGACTTTCCGGGTTACGCTATGCACCAGAAAGAATGATTAATTCAACCTCCTCTTTCCTCTGAACTACAGCAAAAACGACGAGTAGGATGAGGCCACTTATTTGATTCTATTAACATGGTTCACGTTTTGCTGAGTGAGTTTTCCGTGATCGTAACTTTCGGAATTGATTTGTCGAAATTGGTTTCTGTTTCTGCAAGCTCGCCTGGGCCTGCGGCTACAGAAAAGGTGGAAGCTGAGTCATCCAGAAACTTCCGTTGATCACCTGATTCTGCTTTTGACGCTTGATTAACATCGCTGTCGGCTTTCGGTTCAGGCCATCCAGCCAAAACCGATGCTCTTTTTTCCGAGATTCCGAGCATCTCTCGCCCAACACTCGCAGTAGTTGAGAATGCTGAAGTCGCGTCATATTCAACTGGCTGGCTCACAATTGTTGAGCCTGATGTGATGGACCCATATCTCTGACTGGACATGGCAACCAAGATATCAGATCTCTTATCAAGCTACCATTGACCACTCGCAGAAACCTAGCTACTGCATACCTTGCAGATTACAACTGTCCACGGAATCACCAGGAGTGGAGAAGACCTTTGCTGTTGAGAGCGGGAACGAAGCGCTCGAGCTTTGAAATTGATTCGCAAGGTAAATTAGCTTCATAATTTACATTGAACTCTTCGCGCATACAGTTTGGTAGAATGCGGCATATGCTTGAAAATCCTGGGAAATACATGTTGTTCTTCCAGTACAAGTGCAGATATCCAACGCTGCGAATTCCAGGCGGCTACAGCATGATGCATGCGGTCACTTCATGGAGGGCAGCAGAGTACAGTGTATCATGAGATATCCTGGGAGAAGCGTAACATTTGACCCCGCGTGGCTTGTATCTGGCATTCCATGGAGCATAATTAGGCATTGTGGGGCGCCGGGTTTACGTCGGGTATCATCGCCTCTCTCTCGAATCCGATGATCCGGATTCGACGAGATTATACATAGTACATGTAGAAATTTGACCTCATGACTCACACCTGGTGTCTTAAGACCAATGCCATGGTCTCAAAAATTCGTCCCCTGTTTCAACCGTTTTCTTTTCCGCTTCCTGCTGCTTTTCCCTTGAATTTCTGGACACAAACTCAAAAATGTCTACTCGGAGGATCGTAGCAGACCTGCAGACCATTGAACATGAGACCAAGAAGACTCCAGTTCCGGGAGAGGAGAATATACTCATGACAAGCGCTCTTCCATATGTCAATAATGTCCCTCACCTGGGTAACATTGTTGGCAGTGCTCTGAGCGCCGATGTGTTTAGTCGATATAACAGAGCCCGAAATCGAAATACGATCTATGTCTGCGGAACCGACGAATATGGTACTGCTACGGAAACCAAGGCTTTGGAGGAGGCAACGACCCCTCAGTCACTCTGTGACAAGTATCATAGCAAACACAAAGAGGTATATGATTGGTTTGATATCGACTTCTATTATTTCGGCCGAACGACCACTCCGAGGCAGACCGAAATTGCCCAATACATTTTCCAGCAAACTGTATGAGAACGGCTTCTTGGAGGAACGTACTGAAAATCAGCCTTTCTGTACTCAACATCGTTCCTTCTTGGCCGACCGCTTTGTGGAAGGGAATTGTCCGAAATGTGGGTATAGTTCCCTGGCAGCTCTCGACCTCTGGATTCGTGATACATCTATTATTGTCAGTGACATCCATCCAGTCAGCCTGCAACTTTGGACGTACTTCTTTAATCCAAGAAACCATCTCTTCTTGTGTCACCAAAACTTCCTCGTTTTGGTCTTCCGCAACTTCTTCAGGTGAATTATTCATACCTTGACTCTCGCTGTGAGCGGTGACAATTTTTCTCCGTTGACCGTGGTTCCTCATGTAGTCGGCGAAACGCTCGTTTTCGCGATGAATTACAGCACGCAGACGACAAGTGCCTGGAGAACTGTCTGCAAAAAAGTCTCCGTCCCGACCATCTCTTCGTTGCTCCGTATACACCTCGGTCCGTCAATATCCACTTATTGTGAACTATCTGGCACACTCCCGAACTGCTGTCAACTTTATTTCACCAGTTATGACCTAAAATCCTACGACGACTATGAGACGGGCAAGTCAATTTGTGTATACATTGGAAAAGTGAGAACAACCGGAAATATTGAACCTTTCGTTTGTATTATTCTCTGCATGAACGGGATAGGAAGGGTATATCGCTCCCATCTCCTGTTCCTTGAAGGACCTCGTGGATTGATGGAATTGTCCGATTTCTTTGCCCTGGCGGAGAGAGCGGTAAAGTCGCATAATTAGACATAGGTTGTTGATTACAGGAACCCGTTGGCCATACCGAAGATGGGCGCACTTCTATAGGGTCCTCGTCTGATTGGCCTTTCGCCTGTATGTCCTCGTGTTCGATAACACCGCCACTGCTTTCCATGCTTTGTGTTACACTCGAGCACGAAGATGTCAGATCAACATGGTAGCATTTCACGAAGGTATTAAGTCTAGAGAGGAAAGGAAGAAGAAGATAGAGCTTATGAGGGAAGCCGCCTTTATAGCCAAGACTAGCCTCAGGCACCTCCTATCGCCAGCAAACCAACTGATCAAGTACATTAAGGCCACGGATCTGCAACACATCCAAGATTGATAATTCCTCCCTGTGAAAGTTGGTCAGCCTCTCATGCAGATCAGTAGCAATAGGTTGAAACCCTACAAAATGACTTTCATGGCAGCAGGCCGGTTGCGTTATACAACCTGATGCGAAATGGGGGTCAAGGATAGGAGTGCCTGTGACAACGAAAATTGGTCTTTAGTTGCGAGGTGGGGACATAAATCTGACAGCTAACCTACATTGTATGCCGGTGAGAAGCTTCCCGGCTGCTTTAAGGCCAAGTGAGCCCAAAAGCTTTGCTACTTCGGGTGAATTGTTGCTTTGTAAAGACTTGCAGCACAACTGCTCACCGACGTCACATTTTGATGGTTTTGGTGTGCCAGCTAAAGGAAAGGGTTGGGGCGACGCAGTGACCGAAGAGCCCGCTATCAGGGTGAAAACAAGCAAAACAGAGAGCATTTTGGAAAAGTTTGATATTTTCAGGATCAATGCGCATAAGAAACTTATAAGTCAGTCTTTGTGGTGTTAAACCTTTCGCCTTTTCGTGGACATGATAGAAAGGGGAATGAATGAACCTGATTATTATGCCTAAAATGTTATTACGAGCACAATTCTTTAAAATGTGTAACTATACCACCTTATACTTGGAATGTGTCACCATACTACCTTATACTTGGAATGTGTCACCATACTACCTTATATTTGGAATGTGTGATACTTTGCTAATAGCCTTTTAGAGACGGATGTTAAGCTGTGATGTTTCTTTATTAACCACCTAGTAGTTTTTAGGATATCCATTTCTTTGCATACTCTTTGTTGGAATGTTCAGGGCGTTACCCCTAACGACAATTTCTCAGTAGCGATATATAAGATCATACTAATGAAAATTATCTTATCATTCTTGTGGAAGGAACCACAACCTACCGTGCAATATAAAAGTCAGCAGGTACCAATCCGTATTCCCTCATCTCTTGTCATAAGCGAAATCTACACCATTCGTTCCAACTTTTACCCTATATTCTATCAAGATGATTAATTGCCGCCTCGTCTTCATTACAACAATGGTTTATACTGCCGTACACTGCTCGCCAGCGCATCGAGCTCCTGAGCAAGCGCTCTCTGCCCCGCCAGTGTCAGATTGTAATGTCGGGAAACAACTTTGCTGTAACTCCTTGCACAAATATAATTCCCCTGGGGTCTCTTCTTTTATTCAATCTCTTGGATTGAGCCTTGTCGATAAAGCTATGGTCGGATTTGACTGTACGATCCCACTTTCTACCCTAAAAATGACCCGCGTGACCATTAAAACGAGCTAAACATGCTCTAGGTTCTCCTCTCCTAACTGCCGTTGCCGGAGGGTCAAGCTGCAGCCAGCAACCCGTGTGCTGTGACAAAACTGAATTCGTGAGTCCATGAAATTTGTTACTTTTGCTTCCTAGAAGAAATGGCTAATCTCGATTGAAATGAAGAGCGGGCTTGTTAATATTGGATGCGTTCCGTTGAATGTAGCCTTGTAAAATTGAACCATGTCTAGCCTTTAAGTATGATAATCGCGTCCTAAATCAAGATTTTATAAGTAATCAACTGTCGAGACATAGAGTGGTAACTTACTACCTACATAGACAGTGGTTATACCAGGTGACCACTTTTCCCTAGTGCTTCATATTACTGTAATTCGGTATCTTTCGCGTTTCGGTTGTCGTAACACCGACTACTACCGCCAGTCCTAGGGTACAGATTTCAACCTGTCTCAGTACATTCGTTTCTTCTCTTCAATAAATCACTCAATAAATCAACCTTAGGATCCAAGATTGTTTCCGCTTAGTACTACCCTCGATCCCATTCGTCTATAGCGATTACTAGCCTATACTTTCTCAGCTTGCTCCGACATCAACATTCTCAATACCGATAACCGCGACTTATTAGTGAAAAGAACTGCCTCCATGGCTTGTCGAGTAATATTCAACTGGTGTGGCTCGTACAACACGCATTCCTTAAATAAGTCTCTACCTTGGGGGTCAGCGGAGGCGACGGGAGGGCGCGAATAGTAGCCATGGATCCTCCATTGGTAAAAGACCCACTCCTTTCTGCCAGTAGAAAACGTCAATTTCTCTCCAAATCCCCTTGATAAGTAGACTGCCAGCCTTCGTTATAATAACTACAGACGGTAGGAGGCGTAAGTACCGCAGTACAAATGCTTATGGAACGCTACTGTAATTCATTCTGTACAACACTGTATTGTGTGACTCTCAGGAATGCTCTGAAACGAGGAACGAGTGAAGGAATTTGTTACGTTATCTCCTCTTGAGGCTAGGGAATTGCTACAGACACGGCACGTTTTGCTAGGGAATTGTTAGGGACACAACACGGTTTTGTTAACGTAGATCCCCGCTGACCGGATCACACCGCTTCCTGGATCACCTACCCCCATTAAGAATTTTTAAATGAAGATAATCCAACCAAAACAATATCAATTCGTCTCAAATTAACGCTTATTACATCGAGTAATCCTATGGCCTATCTCCCTACACCCACTACACCTTTACGGAGCCCTCCTGCGTGGTAAATCTGCCTGATTCGCCGATTCGCCTGCCTTATGCGATACACCTGGCTATCTTCGACTGGCTGCTCTGGCTGCTGAGCTAGCTGTAGGCCCTCTGCGATAGTTAGGCCTCCTTCGTGAGCTATCTGCTGATTCGAGCGTGTACGTTTCTGGCGTTTCTTCTTATTCGCGCGGCGTAGAGTAGCGGCTTCCTGGCCTAGTAACGTAGCGCTATGCATCGCTAGATAGGCACACTTGATAATCTGATCTATAGCAGTTTTTGAGGGCGTCGGAGGGCTATCGCTATTTTAATAGATCTTTAAGTACTCTAGCCTACCTTTGTAGCTAAATCGCTATCTTAGGCGTCTTTAGTGTGGATTAGCTAGATCTACTACTTAGCCGGCTACCTAGTGGCGTTAGCGTATTAAGCGATATATTTAGCTTAGCTAGCATACGCTCTAGATTAAACGGTGTAATACTAGTAGCCGTGAAGCTAGTCTAGATAGTCTACGGCTTAAAGGCCTTGATACGCGCCTAAGGATATTCTGTAAGGAAGTCGAGCTTATCGATATAGTTATAGCTAGCGTAGGCTAGATCGCTAACGAAGCGACTATACGCACACTTTAGCAGTATAAAGTAGCTAATATCTAGCGGTTAGAGTAAATACGAAGAATATACCGGTATATAAAGCGATATAATATTATTATCCGCGTAGATCTTATCGAACTATAGTATAAGATAGCTACCGTAGCTATTAAGAATTAGTAGCCGATATCGACCTCGTATACGCGAATTTATATATAGGATAAAGTGCTTTCATAGCTAGCGAAGGCCTATTGTTATCCCTGGAACCTTCCGGTTATGAGGGTACATTTCTTTCCTAGGCCTTTCGGCTACGGTCACGTGCGGCCTTACGGCTGCATCCTTTCCTTTGGTATATAGTCTCTATCTTTTCCGGATATTA
>PZKB01000267.1:0-25962 GCA_003852855.1 Penicillium sp. MT2 MMC-2018 | reverse complement strand
GAGGTAGCGCTTCGGCATATGGTCATCAACGTACATCGATCTGAAAGTAGCGACCGGTTCACATAGCTCATGACAGACCTCGTCACATCAAATCACTATATACCAAGATGATAACCCAGTATCTCGACAGCTATACACAGGTCTGGTTAATGAACAACGTTAGCGTGGTACTTCTATCCCTTGGTGATGACTGAGATTCTGCCAACTTTTTATTACAGCACTATGTTATTTAACCACTCAATTACGTATTATGCGTATTATATTGTCTCTAGCACAAAGACCTCTATATATAACTCTATTAAACATTAAACATTACATTAAACTACACTAGATAAACCACATTACCTACGAATTCAATAAGGAGTAATACCCCCCTGCGCATCAATGACTGCTTGACAACGTGCTTGCATCAAGTCGATCCGCTTCTCGAGGAACGATATAGGCAGAGCATCCCGCGCTGCCTTGACTGCTCGACGCAATTGATCGTAGGAAAGCTTACGATCATAATGCAAGAGGTAACCTTGGCCAATCCACTCTTTCATCCAATCCCACACTTGTTCAATAGAGTTTAAATCAGGTGAATAAGGTGGCTAGTCGATAATATTTAACCCACGATTCTGTAGCTCTTCTAGTGTGAGGGTATTCCGATGAGAGGGCGCGCCGTCTTGCATAATCATTAAATCCGGATCTCCACGCTCGTGAGTAAGCCGTATAATACCATCAATATGTGGTAGAATACGATCCCCGTAGCTTTCAGTTGCGATATTACCCCAATCCTTCTCCCAAAATAAGCAAGGTCCTTTCTCAGTACCGAAAAATAAGCCCTAAAACATCCATCCACCAAGGCATCAATAACGCTCCCGAACGCAAATTTTATCGAATTCCTCGCCCGCTCGCCGCGTAACGTAGATCCGGCGGTGATATATCGAAGTAACCCAAGTCTCATCAGTCCACAGTATCCTATTCCATTGCTTGCGAGTCCAGTGTACGTGTTCTAAAGCCCAGCTAAGTCGGAGCGCTCGCGTACGTTCAGTAATCGGCGGTTTTCGAAGGGCCTTACATCGACGATATCCACGTTTAGCGAGAGATTTGCGTAGTGTTGACTTGCAAATCGGGAGTTGGAGTTCTTTAATAACTGTCTCGTATGACATTCGACGCGTTTCCTTCGAGGATGTAATAAACTCGATAATCTCGTTAAGCTGGTCCTCGGATGGCTTTGGACGGCCCCCGCGTGGTTTACGAGGTGTAGGTCTCCTCAGTGCAAGCGATTTGAACCTGGCGATAGGTCAAACCTAGGGTACGAGCCAGTAGCCTTTCATGTCGAGTCGCCTAAGATCGTGATCGCTGAAGAGGGGTTGTAGCCGCAGGTGTAGGCTCAGCAGTAGTAGCAGCAGTAGTAGCAGCAGTAGTAGCAGCAGTAGTAGCAGTAGTAGTAGCAGTAGTAGTAGACATTATGGAAGCAGTAGGGATAAATTCATGGATGTAAACAGCAGGGATAGCGTGAATTAGGAGTGTATTAAGCTATACTACATTAGGTAGGGGTTCTCACCGCCTTCAAGGGATGGAAGTACCACGCTAACGTTCTTCATCGTCCCGACCTGAGTAATTGATCTAAGCTTTGACTTGGTATTTTTCGCGATTTGGGGTGACGGTTTGAAGGCCACTCAAACCTATAACTCCCGAGAATGCATATCAGTTCACCAACAGTAAAACCAGTTTGGTCGTGTGCAACTTCCTACCTCCCCAGTTCAATCCGAGTCACATCATACTACCCATTGGCTAGAGTACCAACTGGAATTTTACTAATAATCAAACGGAGTAACTATGTGATGGTCACGATAAGGCGCGTATCACCGCAGTCGTAACTTGCTTACGTTCTGCTCGATGAATGAATACCTTGGCCTAAAAATATTGGTGATCCGTGCAAGGCGTCGGAAAGAGTTCCGGTTGGTCGGAAAATAAACCGTCAAATGAAGGACCATGTGGCGCCCGCTGCGGCCCGAAATACTGTGAACCCTAACCAAACTCCAGCCGTTTGGGTATGGGCCTAGCCTTGATAATTTCCTACGCGGTTACATAAATCACACCCCAAAACAACTAGTAAATGAAATTTTCAGGTCAAACAAGAAGGCGGTTTTACTTAATTATCAGCAAGACAGTGCGCCTGAGCGTAAAAGTACCAAGGGTAAACTGAAATGTAGAGTAAATAATTATTCACTTACTATTGGCATCCCCAGCTAAGTACTGTGTACACAGTTAAGTGCACAGCATGTATGGTCCAAAAGCAGAAAGTAAATTGATTGATGTAGATAAATGTCTATGTTCCATGTCCGCTTCCAATACCCCTGAATCCCATATGGCGGGAGCCGCAGCTTAGAGCAAGTCTACGTACACCAGGCAAAGACATGATGATAAGTCCCGACACTGGCAACTTTTCTTTTGTGCAAAGGGACCAGTGCCCTCAGATGAAAACCCGAATCCCAGAACAGTGACCCATTCATGTAGGCCGATCCGATCTCAATACATAAGATATGTAACCTATAAGCCATGACCAAATCATGCACGCTAGGTAAAAGATATAATCACAAGAGTCGAAGAATGTGCATTGCAACCCCCGACTCACGCAAACAATGCTAAGAATGATCATAATGTCGAACAAAAAAGAACCCATCAAAGCAGAGTGGATATCACATAAAATCAAACGCCCTGCTCCGTAATATGGGGACCGCACCAGTTTGCTATGGGAGCAGTTAATTTCGAATCGCGAGAAACAATCCACAAGGGTCGAGGACAAAGATAAAGGCCAGGTTGGTTAGAGACGTGTATAGGTCCTTTTTTGAGACGTCGGAAATCATGTTTTGGAACAAGGTTATAGCAGCCTGACATTTCGGGGAACCTGGGAGCCTTTCAGATAAACACCCGGTCCAGCTGACGCAGTACCCTCACATCCTCTACTCCGAACTCGATTTTGTGGTTGGGGATATCTCGAGGTCCATCGCTGACATAGGGTCGAGCACCGGGCAGGCTTCCAGGGCCGCCGGGAGCTTCCCCAACCGACATGATCGGTGCAAGAGAGGTGCCGCTCGTAAGTAAGCCAATACCAGGCACGGTACATTGTTCAGGCTTAGGAGGGGTGCCGATAGGTCCGAGCTGGTGTGGCGCAGTGGGAGGAGATTGCTTCGATAGCTGCGGGCTGTGTGTTACTCCGTTGGGTTGCATGATGGATCCTGGGCGATTTCGTGGAGAAATCATACGCGGTTCTGCGATGGCTGGTCTGTATGTCCGAGGACTCCTTTGTTCAGGCGGCGGTTGGTCCGGGGAACGCGGCGATCGTCCAGGGTAAATCGAGGCTCCCGCTTGAGGGGGTCCAGATGTTGGTAGCGCACTCTCGTGATGGGTGGGCCAATCATAAGTGCTTGCCATAGCATGTGGTAGGAGTGGTAGAGCATGTGGGGATTGCTGATGGTGGGGTGGAGGCTGGCGCTGAGGAGGCCCATATGGCGGTGCGGTGGCCGTTGCAACTGGTGGCAAGTATGCGCCTCCAGGGTGGGGCACGGCCACGGTGGGAGGACTAGCGAGAAGAATTAGAGGCCAGGGATGATGCAGTTGCGTATACGCCTGAGCATGACCAGGAGCGTCGCGTGAGAAAGCACCCATGGGGTGGGGGGTAATCGGATAAGCTGCGGCGCCAGCCATAGGGCCTCCGGTCACCACCGGGAGGTTTTGTTGGTCATTGACTGTTGACTCTGGGTATAGGCGTTTTCGTGCTCTAACGAGGCGAAGAGCTGGGTCCGTGGTCGGCTGTTGAAGGCTGGCAGTGGATGGGTGAGAAGGAGAATAGTAGCTGATCAGGTGGAGATGTTGGCCAGTCGATGTGGTGATGCTGAAGGATTGCTTCATGAGACCTTCAGGCTTATATCGGTATCTGTCCGGTCTCTCGTCCATTCCATCACCTCGATTGTCATCGCTATCTCTGCACTCTGGCGTCTTCCCTAGTCGTGATAATGAACTCTGAGGCACGATACCTCCCTCTCGCTTGCCTTCCATCTCACGATACGTCAAAAAGCTGCCAGAGAGCCGACTCGCACTCCATAATTTGCCGTCTGTCCACCGTCGCACGCCTGCTTCGCGCTCATCCCAAACGAATACTGAGCCCGATCGAATTGACTGTCGCTCCTTCATTGATAGCCGGCGCTGAACTCGTGGTAGTAGGCCGAGCCAACAAGCCTTAAAGAGAATCATGGCGTCCGCCGGTGTGCGGACGTGTCCGTAGTACGTCTCCATTTGATCATGAGAGTCACCGAGAACCCGGGCCAGGACCTTTGAAACGCTTTAAATGAGCCGACAACTTCGGTTCCAAGGTTGCTTAACTCTAGCAGGGCTGTGATGGCGATGGTTGGAGCCTGGGGATGTCTGATGCTGGCCAAATCCGAGGAGGTGAGATAAGATCTGCAGCGGACGGATAATCTTGGTTGATTTGCCCCAGTGGGCGTCGCGAGGCGTGAAAAAAAGCCCGTCTGTACCGGGGGAGCGAAGAGATATAGAAAGAGAGTGAAAGCATGAAAAGGCCAAACGAGATAAGGTGGAGAGATCCAGGATTTACAGGGTAGGAGAAATAAAGGCCGAGCTTTTTTACGTCACCTAAACACGGTAAGGTAAAACGCAATTTTAGGCTTTTGGAAATTCTTTTTTTATTGGGGTTTTTTGGACCGGTATTTTCCCCTTTCGTCTTGGAATTGGTGTGGGGCGACGAGTAGGTTTGAGCGGGCGCAGAGAATGCTGAGGAACAACGGGAATAGCGCCAAAAGAGGAAAAGAGAAAGAAAAGGGCCTATGGCAAAGAGTTGAGTGGGAAGGGACCTGACTTGCAGAGTCACGCTTAGGGTTCTCATAGATTTACGCCCTTAATGTCTCCGCCGACCCGGCAGATACGACATCCGAAGGGGTTGCGACTAAAACCGCCCGGAGGACTCTGTGGAGGATGGGCGAGACAAGAAGGGAAGGAGAGAAATCTTCTTGAAACCGCCTCACGCGGGAGCTCGGGTACTGGGAACCTTAATAAAGCTTAAAGGGAATGAAGAATCATCAAAAGAAGGTTAAAGAAGAGAGGCAGTCACAGGAACCAAGCCAAGATCGGACGGAGGTTGCGAAACGCCGAGGTTCTATGAATGGGCAACCAAATGAGAACTGGCCAATAAGTATAGGCTCTACAAAAGACTAATGTATCATAAGCGTAATCATGATACGACGAAGATATACATCCGGGGGTAGAGGGGGCCACTGTATAAATCATAACGATCACTCATCAGGCTTGCAAAGGTATGGAAATCCTTGACGAGGAAGCTTAAATTAAATCAATTCGAATTTGACCGGTGGGGGCCTTGGATGAAAGCGGAAAATGAAGGGGAAAAAAAAAGAAAACTACTCGTAATACAAAAGCCTCTTCGGAAACGAGGTTGGATGGGTACAGGCAACTAAGGTTGAAGATACAGCAAGTGACGATTGGGGTGGTGATCAAGAGAGCGTGAAACTGGGAACAGTCAACCCAAAAGAAGAGAAAATGAGAAAGAAAAGAAGGAAAAAAGAAAGAAATTGAAAGATGCATGTGGAGTTATAGACAAGGGAAAGAAAGATGGTTTCAAATTCATAAGGTTATCCCATATCGCACGACTCTTATTTTATGCATGCATGGGAACCTTGGAACCAGGCTCTGGTCACAAAGGCTGGCTGGATTGAGTGTTAGCCACTTTACGGTTATAGCAAGTCAGTGTGGCAGTGGCATGGATCTTGGTCATTGATGTGTATCCTGATTAAGCGCAAGCATGATGATATGATCTCGGACGCGGAGTACCCCGTCAAGAGAGATATTCATAACATTTTGATGAAGATTGTTGCGACCGATCGAGGTCTTTGTGTGATGCAGATGGCTTTTTCCTTCTTCTTGCAGGCCTCCGACCGGTGTTTTCCTGTTGATAGACTGTCTCTGCCTCCATATGAGGCCTTTCCTTGCCAGATTGCTTCTTCCTCAGAGATCTTCAGAGATCCAGAGATTCCTGCCCAGAGCAATTTGACTGTCTCTTTCCTCCAAAGTGTCCTTGTTTCTGTGCGTAGCTGCTGGCCTGACCTGGCCTCCAAACGTCCTCAGACGTTCTTAGGTTCTGCGACCGATGCATGTCTCTTTTCTCATTCTGATTATCGGTTACGGTTGAGAAGTTCAATCCGTCCACGGGTTCCGGCCCTTTCCTCTGCTTCCCTATTGCCATTGCCATTTCAAACCCTCCGCAAAAATCAAAAAGAAACACTGCTAAAATTTTCTTTTCATGGTTCCTATCACCTTGTTCTTCCTTGAATTGATTCATATTTTCATTGAAGTTTTAACGTATCATTTGGGCTGTATTCTTGCTGTTTTCTTTGATCGTCTTTTTGGCTTCGAGCCTGACCACGAACACGATGTGTGACCCTGCTTTTGCTGCCAAACGAGCAGCTGAGGAGGACTACAGTGACTACACCTTTCCGACTGTCGTAAATAATGAAACACAGGTGACAGATGCGGCTGATGAGTACACTTTGATGCCTCTTAATGTGTTGACAGAAGGGGAAAAATTTGATGTTTGGTTGAGGGATGCGAAGAGAATCCTACTTCGCAAGAACCTTCACCGATTTATTGATGCTGACATTTGGAGACCAAAAAGATCTGATGCGGCCGCTGCGGCCAAATATGTCAAGATCTCAAGAGATATTTAGGTTTGGCTGTTTCAGAGCGTTTCACCAAAGAGCAATGCCCTGGTGGACAACAGGCGATTTGAATCCAATTCGCAGAAGAGTACATCGAAGCGTTGAAACAGACCCTTGATGCAACTGGGTACAATGCTGCCAAATCTGATTGTACACGCTTCCTACAGCTTGAAATGAACCAGATCACTTCTGCTTCTGATTTTCTCCACTCTCTCCGTGATGCCTATGTTGATCTATCTCGAAGAATTGAAGTCCCACCATTTTTGGTTCTTGAAAAGCTTCTTCTAGGAATTTCCGAAGACAATCACACAATGGTTGCCGCACGTCACACCACATTAAATGAACCCTAATCCAGATGACATCAATTCAATCTTTGTTTTCCGACTGTTCAATGACATGTACAACTAACTAAAGAATGCCGAAAAACTCTTTGCTGCCTCCTCAATCAAGCCCAACAACAGCGTTAACAACTTCAACAACAACAATAACAACAACAACGGTCGTCAAGGGAGCAACAATATCAGCAACTTCCTTCAAAAACGAGCCACCGAAGACGATGAATATTTGGAAATGGGTCCTTGAATGGATCAATGGTGCAAATCAAATGACTGAGGTCCAAACGGTCAATTAATTCAATCAATCAACACTCTATTAACCTGATGCAGCCTAACTAATGGCGTAATGGCTATGCAGGCGCTTCCTCCGGCGGAAGCAAGAGTGATCCAAACGCCAGACCCGCGCATGAAACAGTAGATACATAGGAAACGGCGTATTGCCATATACATCAGTCCGAAATTATCCCAAAAACAGCACCAAAACGCCCGCAATGCCCTCAATCTCACAATATATCTCCCGTCTCAATACGCCCTCACAATGGCCTGCAGCTTTCTTTGCATCTCCATCTCTCCCCTCTCCGGCATTCACATCCTCCTGCTTCGGTCGCGATTGGTGGCGTTCGTTGTCAACTGACGAGTTGGATGTATTCTTCCACGACCTCTCGGTCGGCCGTGGGTTTGGCGTTCCTCCTACCCAGCGTCTTCACCACTTGTGCCTGCCAGTCTATCCTGGGTTGTTGTTTCGTCGCCCTGCGGAGGTTCTGGCTCGATTTCGACGTGCCGGAACTGTCCCAGTAGGCCTGTTTGAAGCATGAATTCGGCCACGTAGCGGGTGGCCTGCGAGTGCGATATAATTGCATCGTAATCCGTCGAATCCCCAAGATCGGTCATCCGGATCTTGTCAAGTAAGGTTTTCCTCAGATCAGCGTACAACGGGCACTGCATAAGGATGTGTCTCCGTGTTTGAGACCCCTCGCTGCAGTAGGACTGATCTGATTCGACTGCCTTGATTTTGAATAGGAAATGATTCAGTGCAATGCGCATCGATCGCATCTGAATCAGAACTGAGGTGTACGGCTTCGAAAGGGATTCGAACAGCCGAAGTACCTTCTTGTCTGGGCTTTGACTAACTATTGATTCGGCTTGCCAGTTCGCTCCTTTGCCCACTCTTGTGCCCATCTCTCTTTGATGCGCCGCCGCACACGGCGCTTCGCGGTCGTTGCTAGGAGGACCCGATCGCTACTAGGGAACTGGATCTGATTGGCCGCTGCCGAATCACAGGCGCGTCGTTGATCCGCTCCGCTCCCCACACCTCCGGTCGCCGCCAACTTTGCTTCAACGTCGGCGGTTTCATTGCCAGGAACGCCCACGTGTGCGGGGATCCAACGGATCTCGATAGGAATCTGATCGAACGTGGGCATTTGCTGATGATGTGATTGTGCCGATCGAAGGGTCCGGACGTGATTATAAATGGATGTGAGCACGAACTAGCCCGACGATCGCTTTGGGTTTTGCACCGCCTGAATAGCGGCCTGGCAATTGGAGAAAATGACCATCTTTGTGGGCGTTTTGTCATATCGTTGGTTGACGAACTTGGCAACCGCCATTTCAATGCCGTTGAGCTCGGCAACGTACACTGTTGATTCGTCGATGGTACCAACATATCGCCGTTGAAAGCTGTCCTCCCGGGGAGCCACGGCTGAGGCGCCCACCTGGCCCTCGTACCCACTGCCATCTGTGAAAAATAAGACCGTCGGGGTTCGGTCTGGTGCGGCTTGTTGGTGTAGAGATTCTTTCTCGATCTTATCATGCGAGGCTCGCGCGACCTCTGCATCTTCGATAACGCATGGGATCCGTGCCTCCCACACGCTTCCTTTTGGGTCGAGGATACCATCTTTCTTCCATCTGAGGGCTTCTAGGGCTCCACCCCCCTTTCCTGATCTCCTGTGAGGATCGCGGACCTCGACGGAGGCAGTGTAGTTGGGCCCACGCGGCACCTGTTTGGATTCGTGTTGCTGATTCCTGGATGAGCTGGTCCATAAGGAGGTGTATTGGTATTAGGAAGAGCTCAATGCTAAGAGCTGCCGCACTAGTGGATTTAAAGGCTCCGCTGATGAGGATCGCCGCACGTCGCTGGATCCTGGTGAATTCGTTGACAGTACGTCTTAATTCTCCGGCTGGCATAGCCCTCGCAGCGGGACAGTACCACGCGGACACCCCTAGAGCATCTGTGGCACTACTACTGCCTGGTAGACCTTTCCCATCGCCATTAGGGATGCACCCCATATCGATCCTGTCATTGCCAGGAGGGCTTCGAGGCTATTGTTCCCTTTGGCAAGTAGTTTCTGTCGGTGTATGTTGAAATCTAGGTACTTGTCGAGCTAGACACCTAGGTATTTGGCAGATTCAGTCGGTTGTATCGAGAGGCCGTCGTCGACCTTAACGGCTAGCTGGTCATGGCCCTATGGGTATACTTGATTGAAGTCGTATATGTCAATATCTCTGTCGTCGTGAGCGTCGTCAGCTCGCGTGTCGTTTGATTTGGGATTAGTGAAGTGAATTAGTTCGAATTTGTCTGGTGCGAATTTGGCTGCGTGTCGTTTGGCCCAGATGCCTGCCTTCCGGAGCACAGTCTCTAGTGCTTGCACGTTCCACTAGGATCGCCACATCGTCCACCTATCCGAAGCCGTGGGATTCGGTATTTCCTTTTCTAAAGCCGCACGAAGTGATTAATGGCGCGTTGAATAGTAGGAATAAGATTGGCGAGATAGGTGAGCCTTGTGGGATACCGGTAGGCGTGGGGAAGCTATCCGATAGGTGACCTGGTAGCTTGATGCGAGTGCTCCTGCCCCTAAGGAACGATGCGATCCATGGAGCGAACTGCCCTAATATGAGGCGTTTGATGTTATATAGAAGCCGTTCATGGGAGACATTGTCGTACGCACCTGCCACGTCCAGTAGCAGCATGCTGACCTTCCTGCCGGGTGCCCCATGCGCGATGCACCCGGTCGAGGTTTGAATAGATAGCGCGGTCGACGCTGATCCCTTTGCGTCCGCCGAGGTGCGTTTTCGGTAAAATCCCGTATTCTTCTACCGCCCATACGATGCGTGTGGCGATTATCGATTCGAGGACCTTGCCGAGCGTGTTCAATAGAGCAACTGGTCGGTACGATTTCGGCTGCCGGAAATCACGTGGGCCACCCTTACGGAGTGTCACTGTGATAGAGGCCTGGAAGTGACAAGGGTTATATCCCGTTCGCATACACACGTCAAAGATGCCTGTCACTATCGCGATGAAATCATCACTATTGGCTAGGATCTTTGACATAGCCAGTGGAGATTCCGAGAGACACAACGCGTTGGGAGACTGGAATGCGTCCAGTGGGATCTTCTGACTTTGGAGCTGCTCGCGTAGAAGCTGCTCGTTCGCCTGGGCCATGATGCTGTCATCTTCGCACACATCGGCGCTGTGATAGTGCGTCATTCTTGAATGTCAAGTAGTGGAATCAGATGTGAGTTGGTACTGGGAAGTGTATTGACTGGAACAGGTTGACAACATTTATATTGTGGCTTCCATATTGAGCTCAAAAGTCTCATTTGAAACGTTGATCAACGGTGATCTTTTTCACCATACAGAAGTCACAGTCTAAAGATGAGCAGCAAGCGTAACTCACTCACTCGAGATTCCCTGTCGGGTATGACCCGCGAACGCTGCAAAATTGTCGCTGGTATGAAGTTGATGCTCAACGTTGACGGCGGGGCTTACTCTTTGCAGGGGCTGCAATAACCGTCAGTGACCATGTTCGGCCACTGCTTTCCTGGTGCTCGCTCAACCTTTAGTCAACATGTATGCACTTTGGCACTGCACTTACTGCTGGCTGAACAGATGTTGCAGAAGTGCGATCGTGCAAGTGATTTCCCCCTGGGAGAAGGAAATTGCTCGTCTTTGGGCACGGCTCACCAGGTAGGGATTTCTCCCCGTTTCTGCACTGTGTGACCAAAGGGAGATGAACTGATTGTCATTGATCTCACTAAGCATGAAGCACAGCAAAGATTGTTTGCTAGTACTTTGCCTAACATGACGGCTGGACTGTTCTAGAAAGCACCAGGAAACCAAGACTCCAGGGCCCTTTTCTAACAATTCCTAACCCCGGCATTGGCCCCAGGAATTCAATGCTGCTTCTAGAAGCATGGTAGATTCTCTTGAGGAACTAACCTGCTGGGCCCCAGGGGTAAAGAGAGGAGACCAGGATTCGTCATGAAAGCCTCCAGGAGCCTCACCGATTCTAGGAACATCTAGTCTGTTTCCTCAGTGTTACCAATTTTGAGGGTTGCTCCATGGAAAATAAGCTTGATAAATAATCCCTGACATTTCAAAGATTTAGCTCAGGAACGGAAAACGGCGTGGATGATTATTACTCTCGAGCTTTTCCTATCGAATGAGTTGCGTTCGTTCATCAGAATCTACTGAAATTATACCTGTGTATTACAAGTGCCCCGTGTGCGACAATTCCCACTCTGTGCGGCAAACCCTTTTCTGGCAAGGACCATACTTCAGCATCGGGCAGAGACTGAACAGAACTATTTTAGCAGTAACAATGAATCGATTTTTTGTTTGGCCAGAGAACACCTATAATTATCTATCAAGTTTTGTACAAAAATAACTGGATTCAGGCATGTTGCCAAGGGTCGAGTGGTGTAAAAAGGGAAGGCCGGGTCTAGCAAATAGGTGAGCAGGTCCGTTCGTGCTTGTAAGTTCAATTGGATGAGTCTTGGCCTGTCATTGCTAGGCACAGAAACGATATCCAGAATTTGTCTGCGCACCCAGTAAAGATCACTTTTGTCATAGCTGGTCGAAGACAGATGGAACAGGTGCTCTTCAATTGTCTGACCCGTGATCTGATGTAGCTCTATGAGACGAATCTCCACCCAATGCAGTAGCCTGGCCGGAACAAGCGCTGACATGTAGAGAAGTACGTCTTCAAATTGCGTCGTGAATAAAAGAGAATCTGGGCCCTGCCAGTTGAAGGCCACTTGAAGATTCTCAGGGTCAGAAAAAAGAAGGCATTCGACTGGAAATGGTGTTAAACCACTAGAAGCAACAGGTTGGCCTCCCACAGTTTTATCTAGTAAACTATCATCGCAATCGATGTCAAGGCTGGGTGGGATTGCTGGAATGTTGGAACGAGTTGCACCAGAATTCGTGAAGGTGAAAATAGTCTACACTGCAATGAGCTTGGTGCATCACGTCTGGATGCATCGAACATACCATTATCGTTGATCTCCATGCTTTGCTGTCGCGGTCTTCTGGCAACCAAATAAGAGACCTTCTAGATAGCTTGCAGACAGCATGAACAACTGGAACCTGCGGAAGCCCTTTATAAAATTGAATATCCCAACCTTTGGACCCAGTAAAACTTCTTCTATCCAGAGCCAGGAATTCAAGTAAAATGTTGGAATTGAGGCCAATCAAAATATGTGGTAAAGTCGGAAATACCAATGCCGGGATGTCCACGTTGGCTAAAGCATGTGGAACCGTTCAACATCAGTATCAACAACACATCAACACATCAACACATCAACACATCAACACATCAACACATCAACACATCAACACATCAACACATCAACACATCAACACATCAACATCTGTACCAGTATCAACACATGATGACTGTTTCCCTCTATTCATGATTGCGTGTGAAATAAATTCGACTCCAGTAGTCGGGTTTCTAACCTACTAAACGGAGGCTGTTGACCCAATTCACTTGACAACCCGGGAAAAGAATGCTACTTTATCGTTCTGTTCGGGTAGTCAGATAGATCAGAGCGGTAAATGAGATGATAATGGCTATAAGCAATTCGAGAGGTAAAGTAGTGTACCCGGTATAGCATTCAAATTAATATGGAGCAACTTCAGGCACTCGTCGTCAAAAGACATTAAGCATAGCAAAATTATGTGAATTGACCCAATTAGTGCTATCTAAAAGGGGGGCAGAACCTCAAGCATTTCATATCAAATGCTCGTGGAATTATGCCATACTTTAGATAGTTGGACCTTTGGTTGTTGCTAAAGACCGCCTCACATTCGGCATGAGACAGAAGTACCTTAGGTTATCTCCAAGAGAACGTTACAGTATCTCTTTGTGCTATATTTAGGCTGAGTAATACTATACATATTACCACGTAGGCCTTACAATGAGATCCTTCCTATTCTTAACAGTATTCAATGACTATGAAATGCCTTAGCTTTTTCTATCACCCGAGGCATGCAGGATAATTCGGTCAATAGCTAACATTGTTGATCGCAATAAGTAAGCCGACTTGCTCACAGACCTAGTGCACATAGTTTCGGCGCTTGGAAAAGAGCGATTTTCTCGTCCATCGCTACTTGGTGAATATAATTAATGATCTGCAAAATAATAAGCCTTGAACCGAAGAAAAAGTGAAGATCTTCTCATACTACATGACGGTGTTTCGGCCGACGGTAGTTCTTGACTCTTGACGCCATCTGACGCAACCTTAGGAATGTCATGGTGGCATTGTCTAACATTTCTCCGACTGATAGAATCAGTGCTTGAAAGATTGCATCGTTCGCTACCGGTGGCTCTCAGACGTCGGGATTTCCCCGGCCCCTTGAGGTCGTCGCCCGCTGCGACAGGCTGGCACGACCAAGGCGACGTTTTTGTAGGATATGGTATTTCTTCTCTCGTAAGGATTTAACAGACCGTTTCACCCCAACTTGCTCCAAATAGGCATCAAAGCGAGCGATCCACGGCAGTTGGCTGTTCTCCTCTAACCATGGAAGAAGGGTATCTTCTTCCTGTTTAGACCATAGTGTTGCACTGCGCGATTACATGGTGATAATCTTGATCCCGGTGGTTAGAAGCTGGGTGGTTTATGGCAACAAATAGAGGACAGGTAGATAGGCTTTGTCGAGCTTAAATCCTCTGGTTTCGCATTACCCAATGCCCGCTTCGTTTCACAACGGAGCGCTGTACAATTAGGTAATATATTCTGACTGTTTGATTTAGGTCAACCACATTGATTGACAGAACCCGTTTCGACGTGGATGCAGTTCTAAACCACGCAATTCTCAACGTTGGCTGAAAAGAACCAGGAGGACGTACCCCATACGCCTTTGCCCCAGAGGTGGAGAATGTAACGTTGTATATACTTTGACGTCGAACCATGGGACTGAGAACAAATTGTTTGTCATGTTGATAATTGAACATCTCAACGGTGAAATGAACAGCCTTAAGATAGTGAAATTTTATTTCATTCATACTTCGATCTGTTCTTTGTGGACAAAATCCGGTTGCTGTCCAATAGGGCGAGGTGGACGTTGAGTTTGTGGGACCATCAACGCTAACCTGAGAAAATTTCAGACCGTCTTTAAAGTGATTACAACACGTGGTGCCGGAAAGGGAAGGTATGGAAAACTATAGCTGAGGATTTTGGCTATAAGTCAATGGGCAAGAGTTATGAATTAAAAGCAAAAAAGCAAAATACTGTAGTTCGATTTAAGAATCTATATAACGCCCCTTGTCCGAACAACATGAAGCACGAGCCACGTGACCTCTTCTTCAGAACTAGATGCCAATATGGGAGCAGTTCGAAGTCTTCTCTTCGAATCTGATCTGACCTGACTTGACATGCATATCTATTTACATCAATCAATTTACTTTCTGCTTTTGGAGCATACATGCTGTCCACTTAACTGTATACACAGTACCTAGCTGGTAATACCAACAGGAACTTCAGGCCATAAAACACCTTCCTCGGATTTCCATTTTCGAAACAACAAAAGACTAGTATCGTGGAGACCAAGTACTTGATGTTCCTCTTTACCGCAGCACCAATTATCCAAGTTTTGATTTTCGTCAACACCCTCGAATGGTACCTCTTTCATTCCCTCTGTACACTATGCAGTCCACGGTATCCCTGAAGCCCAAATTGGGTGAACCGGGCCGTATTCATCTCCTGGAATTTGACCATTGGTACTGACATAGAAATCCGGAAGTTGAGTTGTGTTGGCAGGATTCCTTGTGGCCGATTGGGTCGAAGTACGATCAGTTTCCCACTTTGAATTTTGATTGGCAAAATGTGCAGTAGACTGACGAGGGTAGGATAACGATAGCTCATGGACTTGGCCGTTCACAACCTGGAGTGAGGCGACATGACGGCTAGGCTTCGATCCAGGGAGACTCTGGCAATGTGTGAACTGAGGAAAATGCGCGTTCAACCCAGAGTCATATGCCCATTCACCGATGAAACCCCCTGTGTGCCAAATGTTGTCTAAGACATTGGAGCTTTGATCTTTGAGCCGGAAAGCGTGAGTAGCCTTCCCTATTGTGCCACAAACATTTGGGAATAAAGGCTGGTCAACAGGTCCCTGGTCTTCATAAATTATATTGGCCTCATGAACGACTCTGACTTCCTCAAAATTCTTACCAGTTTGTCCCTCTGACCATCGTTCCTCTTGCTCCCTGATATCATAAATCTCGTCCAGAAATCTCAGTCGGCCCTTCGGCCGAATCTGGTCCCGAATGTGCTCATCCGCCTCTTTGAGCTTTTTAACCGTAATCCTATGACTTATGCGCAGCTCACGAATAATGTGGACTAAAAGTTGAATACGTTCTATGAAGGTCAATTTGATCCATACAATGAAGGAATCGTAGGTGCGTACTAACTTTAAGGAGATGATCTGGCTCGTGGTGGCGGACATGGGAAGGCCACCACGATGGTTTCGTTGCTTCCGGATCTAGTTGAACTGTTGTGCCTCCGATATGCATCCGTCCATTATTGGCTTGCTTCCTTGGCTCCACCACCTTGATATACGCTTTCGCTAAGACACTGCAATTGGATTGTAGAAAATTTTCAAAAGCCGTTTCGTAGACACGAATCATTGCCTGAGAGTCCTGGATTGGTTTTAATCCTCCATTGGAAGGAAGGGCCCTGAACCCACTGCCCAAACTGAGATCGTGCTGTTTAACTTCGGGATATTGAAGCCCGGAGGAGCAAGGTTGCCAGTGACATAAATACTCCGCAGGTTGTGAACGGACCAACCTCTGTCTGGCTGCTTCGTTTATTGCATATTCCGGGAAATCATTAGCATTCACGTGTTTGCAAGCTCGTGTGCAGACGGCAGCCATTGAGAAATAATGTGGGGCGTTTTTATAGACGACACTGGAAAATAGTGATCACCATCAGTCAATACTCGTCAATTGCATCTGAGCACACAAGGGTGACTGTAATACTCACCAACTTTCGAGAGGCAGGTTTTGGTTGATATACAAACGGTGTTCAACTCTCTCTGCCTGCCGCCTTTGTTGATAGTACGCTCTGGCGGCTGGGTTCGACTGATTTACAAGATGGAAAGTCGACCGACAGTTTGGGCCGAGAGACGCAAGTTGAGATAGTACGGCAGGTACTGTCTTTCTTTGTTTCCAGTGAGAACCTTGGAAACCCTCTTTTGCCCTCTTCGTTACGCTAGAAGCAAAACGGTAAAATCCGGATTTGACAAGGGCGCAAACACGGCAAATGGTGACTCTAGGATGGGAGCGTTAGTGACCTGAATAAAACGCCGACGGTTTAGAGGATACCGACGGTTTAGAGGATACCGCAAGTGCCCAGAGAACAAGGGAAGTGAAGACAGACAGGGAAAGAGTGAAGCGAGAGCTATGAGACGAAATTTGTATCGTACATGTCACAGTATCTTGGACATTTTCCAATTCAATTTTTAACCAACTAGACACCATCACTGTCAGCTTCGGTCATGCCAGTCCACACAGAGAGATTCTCTTCCCAATACTGTAGAGAGGAATGCGCTGGATGTGCATAGCAAAAAGGAAGTACTAGCTCTACATTATAGTTGAGTCTAGGTCACAGGGCATAGGAAATGATATGCAGGTGTTCTATGCATGGTGACTCCCAACTTGCAGCGCTCAGCAATGAAATGAATAGTAGAACCGCAGGAAAGGAGAGAGTGAATGTAGTAGAGCTGGGTCTAGCAGTCCGAGTAGACAATACCTGCTCGGCGACAAGCGTGACTCGTTCTAGAGGACGATACATTGAAGTGTCTGGAACAGGGGGCTCGAACAAAATCATTCCCACTGCGGCCCTCCGGAGTCTCCCTGCGTTGGCGCGCGGGCGAAGTGGGTAGCAACGGACTGTCAGGTGCGCGACGAAAATTACTGATGCACGTTTGTAGTTGGCATTATCTCCCGAGTGTCGATCAGTCAATGGCGCTGTCACGAGCAGTTCGTGTATTCTAGATCAGACCAGTCATCGCTGCCATTTGTGGAAAGGCAGGCGTTTAGTTCCCGTACTTTTGCTTCGTTTAAGGCAACTTGTGGCTGTCGCCAAGAACCTAGTTACTCACCTCAGCTGGCTCCAATTTGAATGGTAGGTTCCTGGTATTTCCAAAAGGGAACAGTGAAAGAGGCCTGGGATTTGCTTTAGTTATGCAAAGGGAATAGGATGATTCAGCGCGCGGAATTATGAGTGTCTGGGTTTCTATATGCTTTACTGGCACTGGCTGGATTGCGCTGCACTGCCGACGATCAAGTTCATCGTCTTCTGTTGACCAGATGAACTGGCCGGCAACAAAACGAAAGGTAGAATCACGAGACTTTTGAGAGCGTAATTCTCGTTAGGGGCGCTTCTCAGACTCGTATTGATGGCATTGCCATGGCACCTTGCTCATTCACTTCGGTGCGTCCGTCACGTGCTCTCACGGCTGTGCGAGTAAGCGTGTGCCAATATACAATGTCTTTTTGACGGAAAACGGTCCACTCAAAGTTGGCAGGACTTCATGCAACAACCTTATTTGCTAGGTGAATATCACATCACATGGTAAACTTTGTTACAATGCCGCGCACCAACCAGTATCTTATACCGCCAAAGAGCTTACTAGCTATCCTGTGGTAGTGCTTGAAAGAGTTACGCAACATGAATCATATTACTGCGGCCCGATTAGTCGGCTGCCTCCGTTCATACACCCCAGTGGAACGGCCAGCATGATCCTTTCCAGCATATTTGGCCTTCGCTTCGCGACCCAACATACGCATGGACCTCCGACGAGTAGTCAGTGCGTAGGTTTACTTTTCCAACGGATCCGACTATCCTGTCGATCCCCATGAACCCCATACCTGTTCGAACGACATGGCTTAATAGCTTCTAGATGGATTGTTCTTATTTCCATAGGTTGTCCCTCCGACGAGGCCTCATGTACTGCAGCCACCGGGACGCTAGGTTTCATAGCCTGAACACACGAACACGAAGGATCTTCTTTCGCCATGTAGAACCCAGTAAAATTATGTGAGGTCTATCCAACGACGTGCCAGGAAGCAAGATGATACCCTGCGTTCTGATTCTAGAGGAACCGTTTAGGTCCTTCCCCTCCTGTCAGGTAATCCTTACGGATTTCCCACTAGCATACCCTACTTCTGCAGCTGAATTAACTGTCACCGAGTCAAACATCTTTGCAGTGTAGGTGGAAAGTAGAGTACAGTGGTATTCAATTATGACGATGGTTGCCTTATGCGGTCGAATTAATTAGCTAGGCTACCCAGCAATGTAGGTGTTCTCTGTGAATGAACTCCGTGTCGTGAGACAAGTGCCTGCCAATGGGGAACCAACTTTAAATTAAAGGTCGGCCTCTTTCATGTCTTTGGACATCGATTTAAGGAAATAGGGACATTCTAAGAGCTAGAACAGCCTGTATCCCAGCAAACATCTGTCTAGAGGAGTCATGCAGCGTTTGTTCTGAGAGCGTTGCGGAGCTATGTTCCCAGATCCCTTCTCGGGTCCGGATTACATCCGTCATGGAACCAATATGCCAATGCATTATTTTGGCAGTTATGGAGCTTGAACAAAGTGACGACACCAGTGACACTAATCCGAAAGCCCTTTGCCTCTAGGCGCAATGCGTCAGTTGTAGCCCCCAGTAGTCGTTCAGTTTTCCGGCTAGTTCGGCAGGAATGAACGCTGCGGTAAAGCCAGCCAAAGTCACCGAAGCAAGCAGTTATTTCAAACAACGCCAGGGGCGCTAAAATATGTCTTTCCCCTCATATGCAAATTAGAACATGGTCTCTACGAGTGCACTTATCATGCCGGTGCGAGATAAAATTTCAGCGCTATTGGTTCCACGTTTCACAGGTTGGGAGAGGCCTCTTGAAAAATATCAAGGCATCCAGAAAACAGGAGACTGAGAAGCATTGGCAGTTAACGAGAAAGAAAATATTGGGACAGATAACCACAGTAATGCACAATAAACCAAGTTGCCAGCTAGGTATCCAACAGATTGACCTAGAGTGCATGTCTCAAAATCAAGGTAATGAGGAACAGGAATATAATTATGACCTGACAGGGAATTCTTAAACACACCACCGGAGTCCGCCACGGAGCGGCTATTTAAAAATGTTTCCATGCACGGCCACCACCTCAAGTCGAGGCACGAGAAGAGGAGATAGTAGACAATAACAGTAATTACAGATAGTCGGTTGTGCGAGTGGGAGTAAAGGGAACTGAGGAATCCTCATCAACGACAAACCCATACTTCAATCCGTATCGACAAATGATGTACTTGCAAACACGCCGAGCTTTCGTTGAAGAAGGATCCTTCATAGACATGGCTTGTAGCCAACTCAAAGCCTTTCGTATTTGCTTCACAAGCTGGCCGGCCGCACTAGTTCCCGGTTCGGTGCGAGTGAAAAGCTCGATTAAAAGAACAGTCACAGATCTCATAATATGATGCAATACACACCACCACGGGGTGGTAGCGTAGAACCAGTTCATATCGACCTCGTCCTGGAGGAGATCCAGCATCTGGCAAGCAGTTTGAACACATACCGCTGCCATGGCATCACGCACTGCTGTTGGGGGAGAGGGTGGCCTGTTGGACCTGTAGGCAAGGTGGCTGAGACAAGGTTGGCAGATAACTATCTTCGTAGCACAGAAACGGAAGCCGAGACTGATACGTTGACATGCGAAGGGCCGTATCATTTTGCGTTTTGTGAAGTCAAACTCTTGTGGGAGCCGCAGGAGCCAATGATCAACACTCTCGTTGAGCTTTGAAATTGTAATTTCCATGTCTACCCAGGGCCCTCGAGGAAGCCCCGGAGCGTATAGGGCTTCGATGGCCTTCTGCGTGAAATGTACCAAGTCTACTGCATAGAAAAAGTATAAAGAGTCGTTGGGAGTCACGCCCACAGTGACAATCCGTGTAGTTCGATCGTTCGCCATCTGTTCGTCTGGTTCCAGTCTTGCTGATTGACCTTGATCTAACGAGATTTCGCTTGGGGTACAGTTGGCTTCGCCGTTGAAAGAGAGTAAAGATGATATGAGGGTGTTCCGAATACTGCTGTTGGTGATGACGTGGAAGATGGTCTTGTCCGAGAAGTCTTCCTCTCGGTATGGAATCGGCCACGGTGTAGTACAGAAAGTCTCACTCGTGTTGGGAGGACGGCCGGTAATCTCTTGCAAGACTGTGTCCACCATGTACAGTGACTACCACACGCGGTATCGTATTTCTTTTGTCGTGCATGGAACAACGTCGGCCACACTACGAAGGTGTAGGCCTAGGGCCAGTGTAGATCGGATCGCCGTACTGATCATTCGTGAAGACCTAGGAAATGCACAGGTCAGCCAGCCAAACAATGCTGCCAATGGCAAATAAGCATGGCTATACCAAGCACGCACCTATTGACTTGACCGGTGGATAGGAGATAGAAAGCAGCTAGGCCTTCCACCTGCACCTGCTGTAAATCAGGATGTTGCACTAACGCCAGGTTTCCAATGCTTAGCTGCCAAGCCTTCGCAAAAAATAGCTCATGGTCATCAGAGCTCCCCTGAGTCTGACTAAGTAGTACGGAATGTTTTGCCGCGATAGCAAATACAAGGTTCAAAACCGCCATCCACCGCGTTCCCGGTCGTACGCCGGGATTAGAGTAGTAAGATAGGAATTGCCACCGAAAAGTTACCTTACCGACGACTGGGAAGCCAGGGTGGATGATCCGGAAGTAAAAATCCACAAGCTCGTTCGCCCTTTTTCGTGAGGGCTGAACCCATTGATCGATATGCCCAATCCTCTCAAGGCCTAGGATCTCGGAGTCATCCTGGAAGTAACTCAGGGACGAGATAGGCGGCGGAATAGGCTTCCCGTAGGCTCGTGAAGTGCAGTCCTATTCAAGGTTTCGCTTCAGCTCGTGTAGCCACGCTGTCGCGGAAGGCTCGCCCACGAAGCCTATCGCCTGCACCCGTTCATTGCAGTTGAAGTCCTCGTCCGAAAATTGTTTGACCAGATATGGGCAGCTAGTGGCATCGGCCAATTCGTGCGCAGCAGTATGCGAGTCCTTGACCAAGATGTAAGCGACCTTAATGAGCCAGATGGAGCTTCCCACTGGGCACTAGTACGCGGGTGAAGGTGGTGTTCTCACTTTGACTAATTGGCCATGAAGTACGCGATGAACATGCTGGGCTGATAAGGCGTCAAGCCTTGGGTACAGATATTGAATTAGGTCTTGGTAGAGTTGACTCAAAGCGGACAACTCTTTTAACGGCCTGCATAGCGTCTTAGAACCATGACGGAAAGCTTCGGCTTACATCACATACATACCTGATGAACTCCTCTCCCTTCCGAATGCCATAAACACATGTCACGCCAGCATTATCACAGCGCTGGCACGGTTGGCGTCCAGTACATTTCGCCTTTCGTTCGCGACAATTCTTACATGCGTGTCTGGCACGAACTCTGTTGGTGAAGATACCAGAATTAGTTGCGCGGGGAATGGGAACCTTAGGATTCATCACCCGATCACTTAGTCGACCCAACCCAAAGTTGATGTGGCGGAAGCCGTGGCCGCTATTGAGCGAGAAGCCAAAAATAAAGTGATATGGGAATATGGTGCGGTAATCGAACAGTACCGTATCATTTTCCGGGATACTCTGAGGGTAACGGGAATAAGCCGGCCACTGGTGGTCACTCGGGAGACTCTGACTCATAATGCACAAGGTAGAGATGCAGGCTGAGACGGAATCGTCGCCTTAAATGTTGAATTTATAACTTCTGGACGATAGAAAGGAAGAAGATAAAGAAAAGCCAACCATAAATCCGAAAAATACATGGTCGCTACGCGGAATAATAGTTCATTAGACATATGATATGAGTTCGGTATCGGGAAATGTGATGCAACGCACGATATCTAGTTGCCAGAATGTTTGAGTCCAGGGATCACTGGGAGAACGGCGAGGGTCAAGTTGCGGTTTTGGGTAGATCTTGGACTGTTTCACTCACTGATACGGGTCCCGCCTGTATTTCCATCATCTTTTGATTTTGGAATGGTGCTCGAGAAGAGCACGTAGGCATAGCGGGCACGGCCGGTATACCCACAAGAAGTCTATGTATCGAGTGTGGTCGGCTCTCATGAGCCGAATGCCTTGCCTTGCGGAACGGAAGACATTACTTTCAATCACTGTTGCTTAGAGTTCTGACTCTGATACTTAAATACGGGCAGTAGCTACACCGTTTACAACGTATATGTGCCGGAAATTACACCACTCAGCCCATTATTAATATTTCTATAAGGTTGAGAATTTACCGACTTCAAACGCCCGTCCTCGCTCGCGGGCTTCGATGTTCATTCTGACAGACAAGGAAACGGCTATAAGGCTCCAAGCTAGTGTGGCTCTTCTTGTTGTGCAATTAGTTAGTCGAGCAATTGCAATATCCTGAGTATGAAGTGTAGGCAACTGGTAATCAAGTAGTCAGGCAACTAGAAGCCGGCCTAGTGGACACGCACCGGGTTCGTCGACAACTGATAAATTTGTCGCAAGAGCTTGACTCCAAGGACCTGATGGACTCCATCAATGGTCTCAAACGGGCAACTACTACGTCGTTGATAGCATCTCCTTGCTAGATAGTGGCTGTTGGCTGCCCTTGAAATGTCAAGACGATTATACGACCAGAAACTACGCCGTTCGCTGGACTCCGACATTGTACATGTTGCCGATTTAAACTCGACAGCAATCGAGTAAAATTCTCAGCAGCGTAAGTGATCTGAAAGCTTAATGTACGTATACATTTTTGACAGAATGTTAACTTCATCAAGCGTCTCCCATTTAGACCTTCCAGGCACGCCAAAGGGCGAAAAAGCGAAGTATATTCTCGCAAAACAAAGCCACCGCTTTTTCCTCAGCAATATTGTGGTTCGCGACTGGTTGCAGTCCTGGCCGACGCACGCACATGATATGACATGGTTCAAATGGCCTACCCCTAGCAAATGCACAAGAATGCGGGGTGCAGAAACAAATATCTCAACGTAGAGACCTGCAGCACAGGAGCCGCGCCAACACCTAGGACTCTGGTTCACCAGTGATAGTTCCGCATATCGTACTTTTGACAAGGTCCGGGCGAGCACTCTCCGCTTTCGGTTGACATATAGACGGTGTTCAAAGTCTATCGAACCGCCTTTTTCAATAGTGTGGGCTGGCGGCCGGTTGCGACTGGTGAGAAGATCGAACTTCGACCGACCGTTTGAGACGAGAGACTCAAGTTGGGATGGAATACCAGGTACTCTCTTTCATTGCGTCGTTTCATTGCGTCGTAGCGAAATGCTAGGAAAACCTGTTTTTCCTCCCCTCGCTAGAAGTCAGTCCGTTGAAGTCGGAAATTTGACAAGCAGCAAACATTGAAAATGGTGACTCTAGGATGGGAATGTGAGTGACCTGAATCAAACACTAACCATTGATAGGATACCGTAAGTACTTAGGGAACGAGGGAAGTGAAGAGAGAGCTATGACACGAAATTTATATTGTACCTATAATTTAGCACATTTTCCAATTCAATTCTTCACAAATTAGCCCCCCTCACTTTCAGTCTCGGTCGTGTCAGTCTATACTGAGAAGTTCACTTCCCAATAGAGAGGAATGCGCTGTATGTGCATGACGAAGAAAGTACGGAGGTCCATTCCAAAAGTCTTTCGATATTTGCTTATTCTTACCATACCTAATCTAGCCTAGGTGTTTTTAAATTGGTATTCGTCTGGTTTAATGCCTCCTGCCCTCTTTATATTCATTACCCCCTTCTAAACGTATAATCTCTTCAATATGCCTAGGTAATCGTTCAATCCACTGCTGAATACGCTCCTGAGGCAGTGTATGCCATGCCTCACCCCATGCCTTAATAGCTTCTGCCCTGGTCTTCGGTGCACCTTTTTCTGTTGTATAACGCTTTATCCACGGCCATGCAGGTTCAATAGCATTTAAATCTGGCGAATTCCCTGGCCAAAGAAGCCGCGAAACACCAGCTATATCAAACACAACTTGTTGGTGTTGATGCGCGTGCGCAGGCGCTTTATCTTCCTGAGCAATAGTATCAGGCCGATCGACCATACAAGCTTACGCAAAAGGTAAAAGCTTCGGCACTAAGATCGTAGTATTATATCGATACCAATCGATCCCACCTTTAGCCTTACTTCGAGTAAGCTTCCCAGTCTTCGTAGTAAACCGCCATTCAGGCTTTTTACCTGGTGTTTGACCTCGAAGATTAATCCGCCGAACACCACTAGTAAGCTCCCACTCAGCACGTAGCTTAGGCTCGAGATCAGCATTCCAAGTTTGAATCAAAGCCTCAGAATTCCGACGCTCAGCAGCAGTCTCAGGAAGCTAGCAGTGATAAGGGCCTTTTTTATCATAAGAAAAGCTACCCTAGAACATAAATTCAGAGCTTCCTTTCCAACGCTCTCGAATACAGCTTCGAAGAAAAGCCTCATCCTTTGTACGCCAGATTCGATAGCCTCCGCGGCGATGGAGTAAGATCACAGAGGTTTCATCAGTCCAAATCACATTTTTAAAATCCTCAAGCGTCCAGTGTTGATGCTCAAGACACCAATTCAATCGATCAGTGCGCATTCGATCTGTTAAGCCAGGCTTTCGGGTAGGTTTAGTCTTCTTTAGACCAGCGCCTCGTAGCACACGCCATACAGTCGTAGCTGAAATATCAAGTAGCTCGCTAGCGATATCAGCGCAGGTTTTTTCGCGTCCATATCGATCACGTCGAACCTTAGCTAACACGGCAGTATAAAGCTCAGGTGTCTGCTTCCTTGGGCGGCCAGAACGCGAGGCATCAGCGACGTAGGCATCAATCAAGGTAAAAGGTCGTTTTGAAGGATCAAATCCACGCTCGATAGCTCGATTGTATATTGCCTTAACGGTTTCGGTAGGTATACCAGTCCAATCGGAGATATAGCGAGGTTCGATACCAAACACGGACATCATAATCGCGGCAGTACGCGTAGCAATATCGTATTTAACCATAGTAAAGCAGAGATTGGCAGGGAGATTGGCAGAGAGATTGGCAGAGAGATTGGCAGAGAGATTGGTAGAGAGATTGGTAGAGAGATTGACAGAGAGGTTGAAGGAGGGGTAAGGCAGAAAAGCCTGTATAGCTGATAACGGCGCTAGTAATATTTAGAAATACCAAAAAAAGCAAATATAGAAAGACTTTTGGAATGGACCTCCGTACTAGCTCTACATTATTGTTGAGTTTTAGTTCACACGACATGGGAAATGGCATGCAGGTGTTCTCAGCGTGGTGACTCCCAACTTGTAGCGTTCAGCAACATGGAATGAATAATAGAACCGGAGGAAATAAGAGCGCGATTGTAGTACAGCTGGATCTAGCAGTTCGAGTAGACAATAACTGCTCGGCGATCAGCGCAGTCCATTCTAGAGGGCTAGAACAGGCGGCCCGAACACAATTCTTTTCCACTCCAGCCGCCCGGAATCTCCTAGCGTCGACGCATGGGCCGGGAGGGGGGGGGGGGGGGGGGGCCCCCGCGCGGGGGGGGGGCCCCCGCAAAGTTGTGCCCCCCCGCGGGTGGTGGTTTTT
>PZKB01000266.1:0-26008 GCA_003852855.1 Penicillium sp. MT2 MMC-2018 | reverse complement strand
CCCCCCCCCCCCCCCCCCCCCCCCCCCCCCCCCCCCCCCCCCCCCCCCCCCCCCCCCCCCCCCCCCCCCCCCCCCCCCCCCCCCCCCCCCCCCCCCCCCCCCCGCGGTGGCTTTATCGGACCTAATTAATTTGACGAAAGGCCAAATTGCGGGCTCATCGCCACGAGGATTTGTTGTCAGGAAGTCAAGGAGGTCTTTGCAACTTCCAAGATCAGGACAAGGCTCAGTGTGTCGGATCTCATCTGGACCACCTGGACGATCGAGCAGCCCCTCTGTGGCGATTTGTAGCAGAGTGTCGAGGATTTCTTTCTCTGCCTCAGCGCTGTCACTTCGGACAAGAAACTCCTTGTCGAGTTTTGCATCGCCTTTGAAAAGCGCTTCGAGCATCAGGTCTGCAGACTTTTTTTCCCTTTCAAGTTTCACAAGTTCCTTTCGAGTGAGCTTGTCCTCGTCGTCTGCAGTGTCCTCATCATCTTCATATTCAGAGTCGTCGGAATCCTCCGCGGGACTGTGGGCCAGCTCTCTGGGCTGCTCGACTTTGAAGTAATATTGCCGAATATTTTGCAGATGATCCCAGAGCACGTCCCTCATCTCATTTGGCTCCATGTAGTCGACTTCAACGGTGTACGGCTGCTTGTGCGTCTCGTCCACCGCCCGATACTCGACTGTCACACACGTGCATGCTCTTATGTCGTCGTTCTAAAAATTGCGTCAGCCATTGGTAAAAGTGTCATGTGGAGAGGGTCGGGGAGGTTACGGAGCGCGCAAGTCCAGTTTCGCCAAGGATCGAATTAACGACCGAGCTTTTTCCTGTTCACAAATGAGCTGCTTGCTTCTTGGCGGATAAGATGACAAGGGAGAACAGACCAACGCCAGTAGTGCCAATGAAACCAATGGTTCGTGTTTCCGGATATTCGAACTTGGTCAACTTGACCACCTCTTTGTGGAGTCGGTGCAAGCTTGTCTTCGAGTCTTTCGCAAGAGCTGATTGTTCCATGATGATGGCAAGCTCCCGGAGCTGCCCCGTCACATCCGCAATGCTAGCGTGAACTTGGTCAAAGGCATTCGCTTGATCATCACTCGGCGTCTCTTGCATGTCGAGCACCTCTTGCCCAGGAGAGTTTGGAGGTGGCTCATTCGGGCTTCCGTCCATCTTGCGCTGGGTATCCTCTTGCTCTGGGTCCATAGGATCTGAGAGTGGTGAGTCTTGGTTTGTCCTCAGGGAAAGATATTGGAAGGGAGAAGTAAGATTCGGAAGTCGAGGATAAGTGGTGAAGAAGGGATGAAGAAGTAGTCATCAGAGGACTTTGAAGAAAAAGTGATGAAGACGGGATGGAGAAGTAGTGACGAGAGGGTCGTGAAATCCCTAAGGCCTAATTAGATGGTGAATAGGAACGTAGGTCAGATCCTCAAGCAGGAATGAGAGAAGCAATGATAGTATTGCCGGGTGATTTTGCTGATGGGAATGAGTTTGAGGAAACCAAAGGAGGAAGTAGGAAGGAGAAGAATAGTTGGACTGAAAGGTAGCATACTGGTCGTGGGTTGTCAGAGACAGTCGATGAGATCAAGACCGAGAAATCTATTTTCGTTCTCTTAAAGCATCGAATTATACCGATAAGGAATTGATGGAGATTTCCTCCATCGGCCGTTGCGGTGTTTGATGTCAGACCAGCAGGATCTTTCCTTGAGGGATTTGCCTTTTGTGGCCTTTATAAGCCTTTTTGTGTTGTTCTTTTTCTTTCCTCTGCCATCTTGCTCAATAGCTTGGCTCAATGTCAGAGATCCTCCAGCCTGTCATGCTTTGCGTAGATCTCTTTCAGGTATCATAAAGACGGTTAAATCGTCATATAAAAGAAGTTAGTCTATGCATGAATTTGGATTAAACTCATCAGGTATGCTCCAGATCTACAATTGACGAACATAGGAGAAAGGATCGGCATACGCCAGCACCGATTGATACTCCACGCCGGGTGAGGAGTAGAAGAGGCTTTGAGATAGAGGCCAGGCCAAACCCATGCAAATGAACTGACCCATCTCTCTCTAATTGATGCTTCCTGTCTCAGGTGTCAACGTTTTCAAGTACTATACCTAGGTCTCTCGGCCTCTGGCGCCAATATAAATTGTATTACCCTTTATGTCCTGCCCTCGGGGAGAGATTACCTGAAGCTAGGAGAGAATGCTCCATGGAAGTGTGAGGTATGTGCTTCTCGTCTGTCTTTCCATCTGTCTTTCCATCTCTCTATGCCTATCAGGGCTCTCTATGCCTAGTCATAATGACCAGGTATTACATCACGAAGACATCCGAAATTGTTTGAATCCCACTGTTTGGTTCGGGGGATTAATACAGGAGAAGCACGACGAAAAGTGATTCTGCTTACAAAAACAACTGATTCCAACACCTGTATTTCCTCACTATAGGGACTTTCATCTAATTTGCTCTTATGATCAGAGCTTGGAAGATAGCAACTTCATCATCAATTAAGAAGATGGAGATATTACAATAGCAACCAATCAGCCTACGTATACAAATATATGAGGCGATCTGTAATAATCAGGACGATCACTAAAGCAGGCATTGCAATTCAAGCGCTCAGGGTCCTTCAATTCTCCTCAAAATCTCGCAGACCAGCCCTTCCTGCTGGACAAACCAAACGTTCTTTATCTTCCACTCCTTCTCTGGGCTATGTAGCTTGAGCTCGAATTTGCGCAGTAGTTCTGGTATCAACTTGTGCATCTCCGTCAGGGAGATATACTTTCCTAAGCATGTGCGAGCACCAGAACCGAAAACAAAAAAGCTCTGTTCCATCTCCTTAATTTTCTCAGGTGACGAATCAAGCCATCGCTCCGGCATGAATGAGTCGGGGTCCTCAAAAACCTCGGGGTTTCTGTGAACAACCCATGCGTTGATGCCAACGACCGTTCCGGCGGGAATATTCTTGCCGCAAATGACTGCGCCTTCCCTGGGTACATGGCGCTCCATGATAAGCCCAGTAGAAGGATGAAGACGCATCGCTTCCTTAATGACAGCTCCGAGGTATGGTAAATGTGTCATCGACTCGCGGTATGAGATTGGATTGCTCAACTTCTTCTCGCGTGTCGCATTGTCGATTTCGTCTCGGAGTTTGTCCATCACTCTCGGGTTCCGGAGGAGGAAATAGATTACTGCACGCAGGGCAATGGCGGTGGTATCAGAGCCCGCAAACACGTTTGCTGAGAGATGGACCATCACGTCTGTCGTGGTCATCTTTTCGGGGTTGAGATGATGTACGGCCATCCATTTGGACATCATGTCTTTTCCAGCTTCTAGGTCGTCCTTTCCCAACTCGCCATCACGCGTTAGTGATGCGCGTGAATTGATCGCCTTTAAGCTAAATGTGACGACTGAATTCCAAGTCTCCAATTGGGGCAGGAAAATCGGAAACAGAGGATTGCCAAGCAAGACATGATGCATCTCTGGTACTTGACCGCAGAGGCTGGCATAAACGAGCATTCCTTGAATGGCTTGAATCATGCCGTCCACATCTCGCCCTTCTTCAAGGAATCCGAGTTTCTTAGCGAAAACAAATTCCCCAACCACGTCAAACGAGTAATACTGAAGCCATGCACCTAGATCAAGAGATTCCTTTCGGTCGGCATAGCCACCAAGTTTGTCAAGGAAGATCTGGGTGCATGAATCAACTCCAGGCTCCATTTCTAGAAGAGAGCTTAGGCTGTAGGCATTCGCCACCAAGCGCTTTTGTTCACGATGGTGCTGTTCGTCGCGATCGGAGAAAAGATTCATTTGGGGCTTTTTGTTCCACGAGATGCACTGAATAGGATAGAACGCCGTCTGCGAGTAGGACGAATTTGAGCAACCCAAACCACTGTATATGATAGGTGTGAGATTACCAAATACCTTAGTAAATCCTTTATTCAAGCCATATATGATGGGAATGGCCTTTGGATCCCCAACTGAAATGTGTTTTGGGCCAATACGGACAAGATGCCCATGTTTTCTGTGCAGCGCAATGGCGGTGTTATGGTGGTCGCCCTTCCAAACGTTGTAAAGCTTCCATAATCGGGTGTATTTGGCAAGAGTTGGGCCAGGGATATCTCTAAGGCCCTTCTTGAATCGGTTTCTGATGAGAAGTAGAAAGACAGCTCCTGCAATCAAAACGTACACAGAATGTGCTTCAGCAGGAAAGTATAGTGCCATCTTCTTCGGTATTCAGTATCTGAGCAGTCGCTCTCTCTGGAGGGAAGACGTGGGATTGGAAGATTTTACAACCTCTGCTGGGGGCCACTGCTCTCTAGTTAAACACAGCCACCATGAGGATCGGCCCGACTACCCTCAGGCGAGAATCCACCATGGCCAATTGTGAGGTATCAATTGAATATGACAGCTTCCAAGGACAACTAGTGCGAGGAGGAGTAAGACCCCGTGGCCAATACCTGTCGAGTCGATATCTCCCCACCTGCATCCTTGGAGGGACTTGCGGGCGGGGTAAAGTGTCTGGTCCAAGAGTGCTTGCGTCTAGAATATATGCGGGTCGTGACAACGTGGACTTGCATGCAGGATGGTAGCCCAGGGATTCAGCCTGTGGGCGCGCCTAAAGAGGTCCAAGACTTGATTCGAACGTACCAAGAGGCTAAAGGCTCCAGTTTAGGGCTGCCCTTTTTCCCGAGTGCCGAGCCGGCTGGTCATCCAAGACCCGCTGTGACTACCTACCTTATGAAAGTTATGTAGTCAGCTCTGGAGTGAGTTGAGGACCACTAACACTACACACTTGATGTTCTTTGAGTTACGTCCCCAAGTTCTTGGGTCGTGTTTCTGCAAGAAAAATGCATGAAAAATGCATTGTTTCATGAAACGTTGATCAGCCATAAGCTCATGCGACACATGGGAAGACAATTGAGAGATATCCAGCTCGTGAAGCTCAGTATTCTAAATGTAGACTCAACAACCATCCATTCGGATAGCTGCAATATGACAACGAACGAAATCGCGAGATTGCGAGACTGACCTCCCTTGCCCGTTTGCTGGAGTCAGCCCCTCGGGCCAATCATCCGGCTAGAAAGGACATACCCACTACGCAGTATGGAGTTAAGCATAACACACTCAAACCAGGCGCATGAAGTGCTAAAGATAGTCCGCTGGATTATTGACTGGACAAGGAGAAGAAAGAGATGGTCAGCCGACATGAGCCCTGAAAGACGTGGCTTATCAATGAAACCCTCAACTCTCGCTCTGTACAACCAGCATGAGCGAGAGCGGGCACAAGAATAGATGTTCGCCCAGGTCCGATGGTCTGTCCTACAAACCCGCTTCAGCTTCACAAGGAGTTGACATGTGGCGTGGCTACTGCCTGGCCATTACCAGGAGGTTTCTTTTCTTCTTCGGCGTACAGAAACAGTCCAGTCTTAAACAACCACCGGTGGGGTGTGCCGATTTGAAATATTTGCGCATACCCGTCAATCAGGCCCTCGACTGATTGGTCAGGTATCACTCATTTCATATTCCGATTCGATAGGTAAGGTCCAAGAAAAGTTCGATTGCAAACACCTTTGAATAGGGTCATTCAACTGGAACGTCACATCGCCTAGCTGGCTTAAATGCTCCAAATGCCCTGTTTCAGGCTGACGATTACATAGACACGTTTCATTCCGTAGGCTTCTTGTTTTATCCAGCAGCAACTCTACTGTCCCTCTTGTGGAAGTCAAGAGTTGGCGTATCATGGATCCCTCTGCGGACCAGCGTCACTCTTCTCTGCGGCCACTCCATTCTGGCCAGCGGGTCAGAGCCGCGCCACCACATCCTCCTGTAGGCAAATTCCGAGAGAATGCAACTGCTAGTACGAGTTGAGCTAACAGTTCCCAACCTCTGGAACAGACAAGCCCCGAAATTGATGAACCAGAACCCTTCATGCAGTCACTACTTCCTCCAAGTCACTCCGAGCACCCGTCTGAGCCTAGTGTGAGCAGCCAAAACCGATACCTCCGATCATACAGTGACACCAAAAGCCGCTCGACTGGATCTTATCACGGAGGAACACATGTTGGGCAGGACTCAGAGCCGGCTGGATCCAGCAACCTTGATGCGGATTCAACGAGCTCGAAACGCTGGGCTCAACGGCAAACACCGGCAATGAGCACCCTCCGTCGGTATCCTACCCGTCGAATCAAGCTTGTGAAAGGCACAGTGTTGAGCGTTGACTACCCTGTCCCGAGCGCGATACGGAATGCCATCGAGCCGAAATACCGAGATTTGGAAGAGGGGCAAAGCGAAGAGTTCACACACATGAGATGTAAGTCTTTGTCTGACGGAGCTCTGGTCTTCATCCCGAGTTGACGTCGCGGCCTACAGATACTGCGGCCACATGTGACCCGGACGAGTTTACGCTGCAACATGGATATAACCTACGCCCTTCAATGTACAATCGACACACGGAGATGCTTATTGCCATTACCTACTACAACGAGGACAAAGTTCTCACTGCGAGAACACTGCATGGTGTGATGCAGAATGTTCGCGATATCGTGAGTTTTTATCGTTCCAAGATCATCCTCCGCAAATTTGAGAATCAAGGACATGAGGTTTTGTGGTCAAGTAGTCTGACGCACATTCCGTGAAAGGTCAACCTGAAAAAGACCGAGTTTTGGAACAAAGGAGGCCCCGCCTGGCAAAAGATTGTTGTCTGCTTGGTATTCGATGGCATCAAGCCGTGTGACAAGAACACCCTCGATCTACTTGCCACGATTGGGATCTATCAAGACGGGGTGATGAAGCATGACCTTGATGGCAGAGAAACGGTGGCCCACATTGTAAGTGCAGGAGTCTTATTTCTATGCCAATGACCTCCGGGGCACTAAGAAGGTTCTTGTTGGCAGTTTGAATACACGACGCAGCTCTCGGTAACTCCGACGCAACAACTGGTTCGGCCCTTCCAAGACGACCCAACAAATCTTCCGCCAGTTCAAATGATCTTCTGCCTCAAACAAAAGAACAGCAAAAAAATCAACTCACACCGGTGGCTATTCAATGCATTTGGTCGCATCCTCAATCCAGAGGTTTGCATTCTGATTGACGCGGGGACTAAACCGGGGCATAAGTCGCTGCTCACTCTATGGGAAGCATTCTATAATGAGAAAGACCTCGGCGGAGCATGCGGCGAGATACACGCTCTTCTTGGCCTTGGTTGGCGAAAAGTCGTGAATCCAATCGTTGCGGCACAAAACTTCGAATACAAGATTTCAAATATTCTGGATAAGCCGTTGGAAAGCAGCTTCGGTTACGTGAGCGTTCTACCAGGGGCATTCTCTGCCTACCGTTACCGAGCGATCGTTGGCAGACCTCTGGAACAATACTTCCATGGCGATCATACCTTGTCGGGGAGGTTGGGCAAGAAGGGTATCGAAGGCATGAACATTTTCAAGAAAAACATGTTTTTGGCTGAAGACAGAATCCTGTGCTTCGAGCTGGTCGCCAAAGCTGGTTGTCGTTGGCGACTGACTTACGTGAAAGCATCGAAAGGTGAAACTGATGTGCCCGAGAGTCCCCCCGAGTTCCTTTCTCAAAGACGACGCTGGCTCAATGGGTCTTTTGCAGCGGGGCTGTATTCGATGATGCATTTCAACCGTATCTACCGGAGTGGCCACAGTTTCCCAAGGCTATTCGTGCTTCATATTCAATTTGTCTACAACGTCTGTCAGCTCATCATGACATGGTTTTCACTGGGTACGTTTGACTAGCTTAACAGCAACTACGTACAGCTTACTAACTTCGTTCAGCATCTTACTGGCTTACGACGTCCGTCATCATGGACATCGTTGGCATACCAAGTGCAGTGAACCATTATAAGTCCTGGCCGTTTGGGCCCGAGATCTCGCCCATCTTCAACACCTTCCTGAAGTTTGGCTATATCGCATTTTTAAGTCTCCAGTTCATCCTCGCCCTAGGGAATCGACCTAAAGGGTAAGTTCACATTCAAGATATACCTTATACAGTCAGCTCACAAGAGGTCGTGCAGGTCCAGGATACCGTATACGCTTTCATTGATCTATTTTTCCATCGTCCAGTTCTATATCCTTGTGCTGTCATTCTACCTCGTCGCACAAGCGCTGACTCCAGAGAATCTGAGCTTCAATCTCAAGGACGGCATTGGAACCTTCTTGAAACAGTTTGTTTCCTCCACCGGCGGAGTGGTTCTGGTCGCTCTGGTATCTACGTACGGGATATATTTCATCGCCAGCTTTCTTTACTGGGACCCCTGGCACATGTTCACATCCTCATGGGCCTATTTCCTTGGCATGCCTTCTTCAATCAACATCTTGATGGTCTATGCATTCTGCAACTGGCATGATGTCTCGTGGGGTACCAAGGGTTCCGATAAAGCAGATGCCCTTCCATCAGCCCAGACGAAACAGGATGCCCAGGTGCCGTTCGTCGAGGAGGTCGAAAAGCCACAGGCAGATATTGATGTTCAGTTCGAACAGACGGTCAAAAGGGCACTTGCTCCATGGCGCGAGCCGGAGGAGAAGGATGAAACCACTCTAGAGGACTCATACAAAGCATTCCGAACCAATCTTGTGCTGTTCTGGACATTTAGCAATGGCCTATTGGCTTTGTGCATCAACAATGATGGTATCAAGAAGCTTTGCCTCACGGTATGGAAGTCCCACCCCCACGGAGGAATGCGAGCTAACCCTTCCAGACAACTTCCACCCTCCGCACCGCATGGTACTTTCGAGTGGTCCTTTGGGCCACCTCGGGACTTTCTATTTTCAGGTTCCTAGGAGCTCTGTGGTTCCTTGGCAAAGTGGGCATTTTGTGCTGTTTTTCCAGACGCTAAAGGAGGTTCTCCCCATTGCACGCCCTTTTTGTTCTCGTGTCTCTTTGGACGCTTCGCTTGTATTACTGTGCCTGAACAGGGCTCCATTTTCAATCCGATCGATACCTTTTTTCATTGTGAAGGGCATTCGTGGATGGCCGTACATGTGTGGTTCGTACTGGAAATGGGGATGTCCATTGTCCACCATTCCAAAATCCGGACTCCGAAGTAGGTACGAGGAGTCAAGTAGTGGCGCATAGTAAAGTGGCACAGAAATACCATAAAATAGTAGAAATTGGACCAAGGATAGCGGTCTGAAAGTAGTCTTTGAGCTGGCGCCACAAGTTTGAAAGCCTCCTATAACTAGTTAGTTAATTAAGTAGTCCACGCAGTGAGTCATGGCGCACGCTTCGGATATACGAGCTCGGCCTTTGGCGGGGCTACTACGTACGGGCGGTATAAAGGAAATGTGGAAAGACTCCCTTGAGGAGGGATTATTTCAAATCTTCAAGCAATAATACACCATTGAAGCAATTCAGGTACCAACAAGCTTTCTACTAACCCGCTCTTTGCTATCTGTCAGCTGACCAAAGACTACCTCAGTCAAAGTCTTCAAGTCATTGTATCCAGCCCGCCATGGCCTCAGACAAACCATCTACACAAAAGGGCTTCTACAGCACCTCCTCTCCATGGGAGGCCAAGTTCGGCTACTATCGCGCCGTGCGACATGGCCGTCACATCTTCGTGTCTGGCTCAACTGCGGCAGACCCCAACTCCCCGCCTGAGGCACCCAGTGTTCGCTTCCCAGGAGATGCGCGCCAGCAAACGCGAATCACCCTTGAAGAAATCATCCAGGCTATCCAGGCTGTGGGTGGCCAAGGTGCGGAAAGTGTAGTACGGTGCCGGATGTTTGTTAGCAGGAAAGAAGACTGTGGCATCGTTGGAGAAGCCTTCCGGGAGGTTCTGGGCAAGCATAACGGTGGCCAGGTTGGCGCGGCTGCAACGATGATTGTGGTGGCTAACAGCTTTGTGGATGACGACATGCTCGTTGAGATTGAGGTGGATGCGATTGCAGAGGAGGATTAGCTAGTTGAAGTATCAATCTGTTGACCTATCCAGATCCGACTCTGCGTCCAAACCCGTTCCGGGCCACATTTAATACCTTATATATCGTTCGCCACGGTTATCAGTTGGGGAATTCATTCATGAAAAGGACAAAAAAAATCGCATTAGCAGAGCCAATGCTGAGATGAGCATCACAAAGAAGAAATAAAATCAGTTTGCACTATTTGTGGTGGTGGGTTGAAGCTCCTTCCTTTGGAAAGTGGAAGCTGAAAGATGATGACAGTCATCCACGCCGCGTCCGGGGAGACCGCCCGCCGCTCCACCCGAGCTCGAAGCAACACCTCTTCATCTCCCACCTCGACCTTCAATGCCCCATTCATAGCACAATGCGGCTCCAAGCGGCGCTCTTCTTCGCCGCGTGCTTGTCGCCCGCGGCGGCCATCTATGCAGATGAGGTCAATCACATTGACTTCCATCACGCCCTCCTCGGCGCCCCCTCTCCCGACTCGACTTTCTTCCTCAAGCCCTCCTCCTCCTCGAACGCATCCCTCCTTTACACGATCTCCGAGAAATCAATTATCGGCGCTGTGAACCCTCGCGATGGCTCACTGATCTGGCGTCAGGATATTTCGCGTCCCGGGTCTACCACCAGCGGGGCAGGCATCCTGCGTGGCCTGGACGGCAACAATGCCGTTGTGGGTGCGGCCGGAGATTCCATTTCTGCATGGAGTGCCCAGGACGGCAAATTGATTTGGGAAAATCAGTTTGCAGATGGCGCGGTGGCAGATCTTGAGCTGTTGGAACTGGAAGATGCTAGCGCTACGTCTGGCTCGAGGGACGCCATCGTGCTCACATCCGGCGATGGCCCTGGAGTTGTGAGACGATTGGATGGTGATTCTGGAAACGTCAAATGGGAATACAAGGACAACAGGTTCGTATTGTACGCTTTCAAGAATTGAAACGCTGCTAAGTCTTTGAAATCAGTGGTGATGTTGCCTTCCAGGTGTCATCTTCGCCAACGGAGGTCTTCTACATTTCGCTCCAGTCTGCCATGTTGAAGGGCTACAAGATCAAAGTCACCGTACTGGATCCGGTGACCGGTCGCCAAAGTCGCTCGCTGGTTCTGAACTCCGAGAACGAGGTCTCAACCGAAGATTCCATTTTCTTCGTGGGCGCAAATACCGCGTCGCCCTTGATCGTTTGGGCCGACAAGTCGCTCAAGTCCCTGAAAGTCAACGTTATCGGCACCAAGCAAATTAACACCATTGCGATTGACAACACTTCAGGTCAAGAAGTGCAACAGATTACGGTTCATGCTCCGCACAAGCTCAACTCGCTCGCCCACTTCCTCGTTCACTACAAAACTGAGACGGGCGCTTGGGCAGAGGTCTTCCACGTGGACATGAAATCCTCGGTTGTCACCAAGGCCTACCAGCTGCCCTACCTGCAAGGCCAATCTGTAGTTGCGACCAACAACATCGACGCCAATGTGTACTTCACCCGGGTGACGGACTCAGAGGCTATTGTCGTCTCCTCCGCATCCCACGGGATTCTAGGTCGTTGGAACGCAGACGTGTCCTCCACCGACCGTGCGGTGCATGCAGTTGCAGATGTTGTGACCAAGGGCAAGTCTGTCGCCGTCCGGTCCGCTATCCTCCGCGAATCCGGGGACTGGTCGTTGATCCGCAATGGTCAGACCGAGTGGACCCGCCCAGAGGCCCTGATTCACACAGTGGCTGCTGCTTGGGTGGAGGAAGATGACCAGGAGGATCTGGTCCATGAATTGGAGGTCGAGGGACACGAGAGCCTGATTGGTGCCTACATCCATCGCGTGAAGCGCCACCTCCGCGACCTCCAGCACCTTCCTGACTGGCTGAAGGAGCTGCCTAAGCGTATTATCACCAGCATCCTCACCGACGAAGTCTCCAACCTCGACAGCTTTGGCGTTGCCAAGTCTGTCATTGTGGCTACTGAGAAAGGACGTGTCTATGCTCTGGATACCGGTCGCCAGGGTACCATCAAGTGGAGTGTTCAGGCTGAGGACACCAGCAACTGGGACGTCAAAGCTATCTTGACTATTCCCGGATCTGCGGAGATCTACCTTGGTGATGGTAGCTCGGTGCGTCTCAACAGCTCCAGTGGAGAAGTGATTTCGCGCACCCCATCTACCAACGTCAAGCTCCAGTCGATTGCCACCTTCGAGCAACAAGTGGGTTCATCGGTGGTAAGGTTGGGCTCGTTGGGCATCCAACAAGATGGCTCTCCTGTCGCCCCATTCGATGATATTACTGGCTTCTTGGTCACCACCAGCAATGATGGCCGTGTCCTCGGCTGGGTTGCGCAGGACAACAAGTCTCCTGTATGGGAATTCGTTCCCCCAGCTGGTCAAAAGGTCGTCAAAGCCGTGGGTCGGCCCTCGCACGACCCCGTTGCCTCGATCGGAAAGGTGCTCGGTGACCGCTCCGTGCTGTACAAGTACCTCAACCCGAACTTGGTGTTAGTCACTGCTGTGAACGAGCAGGATCACACCGCTGGCTTCTATTTGCTCGATGGGGTCTCGGGCAAGGTGTTGTATTCTGTGAGCCACGCCGGCGTTGACCCAACCCAGCCCATCGCTTCCGCTATCTCCGAAAACTGGTTCGCCTACTCGTTCTTTGGGGATGCGGTCGACGAGTCTTCCGCCAAGGGCTATCAGCTCGTGATCTCCGAACTCTACGAATCGCCCATCGCGAATGACCGGGGCCCTCTGGGCTCGGCCGGAAACTACTCTAGTCTCCACAGTGATCGTGGCGACAGCCTCACGCTTCCCCACGTCGTCTCACAGGCCTTTGTCATTGCGGAGCCTATTTCTCACATGGCTGTTACTCAGACCCGCCAGGGTATCACCACTCGCCAACTTCTCTGCGTTCTGCCGTCTTCCAATGCCATTGTGGGTATTCCTCGTCCTGTCCTGGACCCTCGTCGTCCGGTTGATCGTGACCCCACCTCCGCCGAAGCGGAAGAGGGCTTGTTCCGCTACGCGCCTTACCTGGATTTCGATGGCAAGTGGTACCATACCCACTCCCGCGACGTCGCCGGTATCAAGACTGTCCTGTCTCGTCCGACCTTGCTGGAGAGTACCAGCCTCATCTTTGCCTTTGGAGGCGATATCTTTGGTACACGCGCTACGCCCAGTCAGGCCTTTGATATTCTTGGCAAGAGCTTCTCCAAGCTGCAACTTGTCTTGACTGTGGTCGCTTTGGCGGCCGGTGTCACTTTCTTGGCCCCGATGGTAAGTCTTTCTCCGCACTTTCTGGGATTCGTCTTCGTCATTTTGGGTCACCCTACTAATCATTTTGGCGACAGGCTCGGAAAAAGCAGGTCAATATGTTGTGGAAGGCCACTTAGACCTTTCCGAAAGGCTGGGAGATGCATATAATTGTCCTGCTTTCAAAGATTGTAATCTATATTCCCTCAGCAAAGATAAACTTGGTTCTTATGACAATTTGATCATCCCTATGAAACCTTATCGGTACAATCCGATGGTTAACGCGTGGTATTCTCGTAGCAATGCAGGCGCCGATCCTTTTCTCCTGCGATCCTTCTCCAGAATATATACAAGACAAGGCCTTTCACTTCCTCATTCCAGAGCTTGAGTCATACGCCCTCTTCCCCCGATACCAAGTCTGGCATACCTTAGCCTCCAAAAGCGTCTCAGGCGACCATTGCATATCAACAACCAAAAAGTCCGCGCTCAGTCCCACTTTCAAAGATCCCGTCCAGGAGTCCGCAAAGCGAGCATAAGCCGCCCCCGTAGTCGCAGCAGTCGCAGCCTGAGCCAGACTAAGCTTGAAATGCGAGTTCACAGTATCGGTGCTCTCCGGCTCCAGCGCCGAGCGACGGGTTGTAGCATTATACAGATTCGGGAACGGCAAGTGACGTGCAGTAGGTGCATCTGTCCCAATTGCGACGGGCGCACCTCCATCCAGGAACTCCTTGTACGCGAACGCCCGTTTACACCGGTCTTCTCCGACGAGACCGGGCCATGCTTTAAACAGGGCCGGATCGGAGTGGACCGGTTGCACTGAGGCGGTGATGCCGAGCCGACCGAGTCGCTTTGCATCTTCGGAGGTGGTCATCTCCAGATGCTCGATTCTGTGTCGTCGGCCTGGTGTGCCGACTTCTGATAGGATGTTGATTGCTTGGTTCACCGCCCTGTCCCCGATGGCGTGGATCGCGCATTGGAGTTCGGCTTTGTCGGCGTATGCCACGACCTCCTTCAGCATGTCATAAGGCCAGATTGGTTCCACGGGGTCGACGTGGCCGTTATAGGGTTGCATGAGAGCGGCGGTGCATCCATCAACGACGCCGTCGCAGATGAGTTTGATGCCAACAATGCAGAAATCAGGTTCTTGGAATTTCTTCCGCATCTCAATCGCTTGGTCGACGTAGCCGAGATTGGCCTTTTGGTCTGCTGAGAATGGGACGAGCCAATGGGCCGCGATATGGAATGGGATGTGCTTATCGCGACGATACTGGTTCAGGACATCCCATGTGCCTTCGTCCATGGCCATGTCGACGACTCCCGTATAGCCTGCGGCTGTGTATGCCATGACAGCCGCATCCAGCGCACTCAGCTTATCTTCTGTCGAGTAAGTGCTGTCCAGATACGGCCAGGCTAGATTAAAGACAGCAGATTCGTCCAGCAGACCGGACGGCTTCCCATTCTCATCGCGATGGATCGTACCACCAGGAAGGTCGGGAGATGTGTTTGCGCCGACTTCGGCAAGGGCAGCAGAGTTGCACCATACCGAGTGCAGGTCAAAAGCGTCAATGTAGATGGGCCGTGAATCGAGATCATCCAGCATGCGCGCGAGGGCGATCCCGCTCGTAGATGATTGGATCCACCCGCGACAGAGGATCCGGGGCGCAGAGGGATTGGAATCGGCGTAGGACTTGATAGCCTCCCTGATCTGCTCGAGTGATGTGCATTCGATGAGATTCAGCTTGCGGAGGGCTTGCCCGTAGTGCAGGAGGTGCACGTGGGCGTCGATGAAGCCCGGGACTACCATTCGATTCTCGAGGTCGATGACAGTTGCATCTGAAGGCGCCTCCGCGTCTGGGCCGACATAGGCAATCTGGCCATCTTTGACTATCATGGACTCTGCGAACTCGGTGTCATCGCCCGTCGACGAGGACGTAGGCACGAAGATGCGGCCCTTTCGGAAAACAGTGGTCATGGTCGGATTGGATGGTTGTCTGTCTCTTGCTGCAAGAGTAATTGCAGATTGATGCCTGGTCGTCTGTCCTATTTATTGGAAAGCGTGGGGTAGCCGGGAAGCAACCGAATTTCCGTCTCTTGGACTTTCCTTTTCCGTGCGTGAGGCCGATCAAAAAGGTGACGTGACGCTCGGCAGCTCGAGGCGTTCCGAATGAGCTCGCGATATGCGGCACTTGGGTCACAGACGACGTGCAGGCGACTGTGGGGATGAGGGATCGCGAAATTTGATAAGGTTGGGGATGCGCGCATGCGAGAGATCGTGGAAATGAGGGCGCAATTGGATGCGATTGGTGGATTAGCGGGGGTGGAGCACTTCAAGTGGAATTTTGGGCGATCAACACGTTAACAAGATTCAAGAATAATCGCATATTCTTCTCGTATGGCAGGTATCCACAGATTGATAGCCGACGGATGCATCTCGAGCACGTTTGGTTTAACGGGCCCCTTACGGACATTTCTCCGCACTCCACGCTTGTCACTTGACGGGCACTTGATAAGCTCGTCGCTCATCAGCCACTTGATTGGCCGTTGCTTCAAACTTCCCTTTTCAGACATAGTCGCTTTCATCGAGGAGGAGATTCGATATCGTGAATGGCTCTCCTACACCAGCCCTTGCGCCGTCAATGATGCCGAGACAATGAATGATCAATGCTCTGAGCCGACGCTCGAGGGGTCAGCGCGAAGATGATAAGGGGCATGGATGCCTCGCAAGGGTTTTCGACTAGATCGCCCTCATCTTGTAGTTGATATTTACTCCCGCTTCAGAGCCTACAACTTGAAAGATGTCGTCCCCGCATCACACAATGGACCCAGACTGGCCACCAGGCACTGTTCGTATCGAGGGTGAGTCCGCCAATGCCCTGTGCTATAGGATGCACTCTACTGACCCTTCTTGACACAGACATCTCGGCCTCCAGTGAAGAGTCGGTGGTGATTCTCGAGCCGAAGCCCACGTCAGACCCCAATGATCCCTTGGTCAGTACAGACACCCAGTCCCTGTGAGCAGTATGACTGACACAACGAAACAACCAGAATTGGCCAAAATGGAGAAAGCACCTGAACTTTGCGTTCGTCTCCTACTACACGATGATGGTCCTCGCATTGTGAGCATATCATCCACCTCTACTCACACAAACCCCTTGTCCTGACCAAGCCAGAATCGACGTTGCAACAGTAACCTGGGGCCCCGTCAACACAGAACTCGGCTTCAGCTTCGCCCTTCTAAATGACAGCTACGCCGCAGGCTGCGGAGCCCTCTGTATCGGCGCTCTGATACTGGTCCCCTTCGCCCTGAAATTCGGGCGCCGCCCAGTCTACGTCCTCAGCACAGCCGTCCAATGCGGTATCAGCATCTGGTCAGCGAGGATGCAGACTGTCGCTGACCTGATGCTCGTCAATGTCCTGAGCTGCGTTGTCGGGGCGTTGTCAGAAGTCCTTGTTCAGATGACTGTGGCAGATATGTACTTTGTTCATGAGCGAGGGCTTATGAATACCGTCTACTTCTGGTTTGCGACTGTGGGAGTCACGCTTTCGCCCTTGGCGGGTGGCTTTATTACTTCATCCCAGGGATGGCGATGGGTGTGGTGGTGGATGGCTGTTCTCTTCGGAGTGGGACTGATCGCTTTTGTGTTCTTCTATGAGGAGACGATGTTTTTCCCTGAGAGTATCGACGGTGTTCCTGTCCACGAGAAATTGGCTCCAGAGCCTCCATCAAAGAAGGATGACCCCGATGCTCGTCATGCGACAAAAGTCGATTCTACATATGATGGACCACCCCTGACAGACCCCGTCCAGATCAACTACTCAATCCCGCAGAAGACCTACTGGAAGAAACTGGCCCTGTGGTCAAACTCACCCCTGTCCCTCGGCGAACTGACCACACACAGCTACCAACCTTTCCTCGTCATGTTCAGCATCCCAGGCGTCTTCTTCATGGCCCTCGAATACGGCATCATGACGGCCTGCACCACGGTCCCAGTAACCACCCTCTCCTCAGTCATGACCTTGCCTCCATACAACTTCGGCTCAGTGCAGATCGGTCTCATGGGCATCCCGCCCTTTGTAGGTACCAGCCTGGCAGCTTTGATCAGCGGTCCACTGAGTGATTCGATTGTTCTGTGGCTCGCAAAGAGGAACGGGGGTATCTTTGAACCGGAGATGCGTCTCTGGCTTGCATTGGCCTTTACGCCGCTGGTTCCGGCTGGTTTGTTCATGTTCGGGATTGGGTTGAATAATGGTTCGCATTGGCTGTTGCCAGCATTTGGACTGGGTATCAGTGCTTTCGGGGTTGTCCCGGCCAGCAGTGCCGCGCTGACCTATCTTACCGATGCTTATACTGATGTATGCCTCTTCCCCGTTTTCTGAACTCGCCAAGGGCGATGATCGCTGACTCAAATAACTGACAGATAATCGCTGACGCGGTTGTCGGAGTAACGTTTATTCGAAATCTTATTTCAACGATGTTCGTCTTTGCTCTTGCGCCGTGGGTTGCTCGTGTGGGCTTGACATGGTTCTATGTGACATTTGGCCTGATTGTGACTGTTATCATGCTGGGCAACCTTCTTTTTATTTACTTTGGTAAAAGCTTCCGGGTGAGAGCGGCAGGCAGGTATCGCCATTTTAGCTCGCAGAAGTCGGAGATAAGGCAGGCTTAGGCCAAAGTATAGTAGTCGCCCGAAGCGCCTGGAGAGAAGGTTGATGCTTCTCAATTCTCACTATCACGCAGAAATTGGTTGAATAGCTCGGCAAATCATTACCCTATGGGCAATTCTACATTCCAGAGGCTCCCTTATGCCATTGAGATCAGCAGTCTGCCACGGGTGCGAACGGTTCCTTGTCTGCGAGACATCACTTGACTCACTATTTTTCAAGCTGTATTCATTCGATCTGTTTGACTAGATAGTACTCATAAAGAGTCGGTCGTCTTATTCGGGGCCATTCATGGGCAGATTCCAGTACTCAAGTCCCCTCTTCTTTCTCCTTTACTGCTAAATTCTGGGTTTTGTACGTTTTCGTCTTCTCCAGACTATATGAAAAATGATATCTGCTGTCTTAATTCATCTTACACATACGCTACGTACAGAACAGAAAAGGCTTTAGCCTCAATTCGGCAATGGCACCGAATATACTTACAAGCCAAAGCAAGCCTTATTGGCCGAACGCAGAGCCTCCTTCTCACCCTCGCTCATAGCATCAGTGATCTCCCAGGGCTTACTACCGAGACCCATCGCTCTCTGTCCCTCAGCATTCAGTGAGGACCAATCCATTGTTCCCTTGAATCCAAGCTCGCCAGGACCACCCGCACCAGGGAAATCCCACGGAGGCGAGTAGTCAATTGCAGCCTGGCGCTGCTTGAGAAGGTAGTCGATGTTCATGTCACACAGAGGAGTGGCAGGGATATACAACACGCTAGAATCACTCTTGCCGCGGTGCTCCTTATCGACTGAATGGAGCATGTCGCAGTGCCAGGCAACAAAGTCACCGGGCTCAACCGTCGGAACAGGCACCATCGTCGTCTCCAGCTCGAGCTGCGGGTGGGTCACTGGATTGTACTCCTGACAGGCACCAGGAACAGAGCCAGGGAAGGTAGCATCCAGATTCGGCTGGTTGCTCTGCACATCGAAGAAGGGACGCAGGATGGTATAGGCAGTACTGTGGACAATCATGGGGCACACGTGTAGCGAGCCCTCGCCGGGAGCAGTGTTCGACATGGACATCCAGCCCTGGAAGAAGCGAAGCATGGAGCAGGCGCCGGCACCGTTGTATAGATCCATCTTTGCATTGAGGCGATGCTTTGCATCCCACGCGTCATATTGCTCCCAGTTACCCTCCAGGATCTTGGTGTACACGCTCGAGTACTCGGGGTCTTCCCAGCGCTCGAGCGAGCCACCGTCAACATGCGGGCCAAGAGCAAATTTGGCGTCACCAGGGTCTCGGATGCGAAGGCGGTCCGCGTAAGTGAGCGGATTTGATGTTGACAACTTTGTCTTTGGGTCCGACGAGTGCCATAGACACTGCAGGAAACGTTGGGTGTTGAGCATGTTAGGATGGGCACGAGCTTCTGCTTGGGCTGGAGTCCAATAGAGCTCATAAACGGCCGGAGAGTCTGCTGGAAATGCCTTGACACGCTCTTTGTTGGCAGAAATGTAATCGCGGATACGCTGCTTATAATCCAGGGCCTTTTCGCGAGGTATGACATTTCGAATAACGACAGTTCCGCGATGGCGGATCTCTTTCATGGTCGCCTCGGAGATTGTCCCAGAGACGACATCGGTGTAGTCCACAGAGGGAATGATCTGGAAGATGTCAGATTCCATCTCGAGCGGCACGGCGAAGGTGTACGGCGAAGAAGGTTGTAGGTGTACATACGTCACTGCCTTTCGTCCTAATCTTGTCCACTTCCTGTTTCAAGCTAGGCAAAAGTCTCTTCCAGCTCTCTGTCAAGGCCTTTTCATTCTTTTCAAAGAGACGCCGCTTCAAGTCACGGAACCGTGGAGGCAGAGGCTCTGGCTGATAGTCCTGTCTGAGACTTGGAAAGACCGAGGAGATGTCACCAGCGGCTTTGGTGGTCTGCGCTGTGGTGGATGTTGATGCCGCGCGGGCGGCTGCTTTGGGAAGAAGTCTCGACATCGTCATTGTTAATTTTGTTGCATTTTCATAACAACTTCTCGAGAAGCTTCTGTCGCTTTAAATAAGTTGATGATCATCATAGGTTGTGCCACGCAACGAGCGGCATACTACCAATTTGGGGACAACCCGCACAATCGCGGCTAGACTTCCAAAATAAGCTTAGTGTTCGCAATCCAGGCTACCCGATTCGATGGACTTCAATCTGGGGAAAGAGCAGCTGAGATCAAGCTACAGACTACAGTGTATGTCAAGAGTCTACACGCAAGTCTCCCCAAAAGTTGAAAATAAATTATCTCCACCATCGGGAGTCGAACCGGCAACCTCCAGTTTCCCATACTAACAAACATCGATGCTCTGACGATGCCCCATTTCCAGCCCGCGATGCTCACCAGCTCTATCTTGGTGCGACAGCTAACATTCAACACGCTCCTACAAGCGCTACTCGTACTTGAAAAATCAGAAATAATTATACAAAAACTCCTTAACTGTTTTTCATCCTCTTAATATGAATTTTATCTTAGAAAAATTTCTAAAGGTAAGAATATTGTGTGGCTACCCTCTAGGTATAAACAAAAAAAGAAGACCCAGGCACCGCCACCTGAGCGAGATCCACACAAGCTTCATCCCTCCGCCTCAGACAGCCGATCTCAGTGAGCTGAAACCTGGATGGCCATATTGGGTCTTTACGGATCACTAGGCCATCGCACCCGGGTACTCAATTTGAGGCTTTTTTCAATCATAACCCTTCCACGATGCACCCTCTAGTCATTACTGCCGTCACCAATTCCATTTCCCAGTTTAGGAAAACTACCCGCTCGGCGGGGAAATGAGATCATGATCTGTTCTGTTCTCATTCAATACCATTATCCTTGGGCCCAGTTGAGGCGGCATAGTTGATGGCCGATGGAGCCGTGCTATATTGTAGTATATTGGGGTAAATCTCTAAAGGATGCATGTGTGAGTGAGGACCAAATGTCGAGTATGCAACGCAAAAGATAGTATTCTAGCAGGCCTTTGCTCCACTGCTAATCCAAATGGAAGGTCCTGTGAGATGGGAAATGCGACATGCAGCCATGATAGATACTCATGATCAAACGTCTTGCAAGAAGCAAAACAGAATACCAAATGAAGCATGGGGAGTTCGGATAGCCTCGCACTCTCTCAACATCCCTCGGAAATCTCGCCGGACTCGGGCGACCTGCCTGACAACACGACGGCTAAATTCCCCTCCCACGAAACCCCTCTTTCTCCAAAACGGCTATGCGCCATGTTGGATCGCTGCAATGCACCCCGAGAGTCCCGACTCCCACAGGCCCTGCGAGGATACATAAGAGCAGCAAGTTTCCAGCGGGGAGCCAGCTGAGCTGTACAACGCTGCATCGTTCCCTTCAACTCGCAGAATGGCCCTTTCAGTCAAAGGCAGAACCGCCATTATTACTGGCGCAGGCTCTGGTACGTCGGTTCCACATAGACTGTTGCATGACTATTGTAAACCATATACTCATATACTACTCTCTAGGAATCAACTTTGCCTACGCCAAGCTGCTGTTAGAAAATGGATGCAATGTGCTCATTGCGGACCTGACCTTGCGGCCTGAGGCCAAGGCCTTGGTTGAGACATACTCCACAGGGTCGCCGCGAGCCACCTTCCAGGAGACCGATGTGCGTGATTGGTTGCAACTGGAGCGAATGTTCGAGGTGGCCGAGAAAGAATTTGGTGAAATCGATATTGTCTGCCCCGGTGCTGGAGTCTACGAACCGGTAAGTGTGACCTAAGAACGGCAGCTGAGTCGCGGTCTATACAGGTACGAAGGAAACAACCGCCTAAGTAACTAACCATACTCTGCGTGACACAGCACTGGAGCAACTTCTGGCGCCCACCTGGCTCGGCGCCCAGCAAAGACGCGCGTGACGGCGGCCGCTTTGCTCTGGTGGATATCAACATTACCCATCCCATCCGCACGTCGCAGCTTGCAATTGCGCACTTCTTGAAACACCGCGGCAATGGCCGTCCAAAGCACCTCGTCCACATTTCCAGTATCGCTGGCCAGACTCCCGCGATGGCAGCACCAATCTATGTCGCCACAAAGCATGCCATCAACGGGCTGGTGCGATCGCTAGGCAAACTCGATCGGCTTGGCATTCGCGTCACGGCTGTGGCGCCCGGTGTCATCAAGACGCCGCTGTGGACCGAGCATCCTGAGAAATTGAAGATGGTAAATGACAGCGCGGACGAGTGGGTGACACCCGAGGAAGTCGCCGAGGTTATGTTAGCGCTGGTGCAGCAAGACCAGGTGAGCGAGATCATTGGTGATCGGTCGGGCAAGGGTCAGCAGTATCAGGTGGTGGGAGGAACGATTCTCGAAGTATCAAAGACGGTCCGTGAAGTCAGTGCTTTCAATGATCCAGGCCCTGGAAACCGGCCAGGCAACACAGCGTCCGACCACGAATCGGTGGAGGAGGAAAGCTTCCAGCTCCTGTTGCAGGAGGGATGGGGGCAAGCCAAGCTGTAGTTTAGTCAATCGCACGCCACCATCGCACCTTCGGCAATTTCAATGCAGATTATGATCAGAGTCGTAATAGGTTGACCCGTGCGAAATAGACCCGTAGCCTGTAGGGCGTGCTGGAGTGTCGCAGTGCGGTGATAAAATGGTGTCAGAATTGCGGAGAGCGGACAAGTCAGGTGCCGCCGAGTTATCGCGGGCCAGGCCTGATAAGACCCAGAGGCCACGGCGCCGCTCTCCTCTCTTCCCACTTCGCCCCCTCGAATTCGCAACCTGATCAAGTTTGTCCGGCTCCGCTGGTCGTGGTCGCTGTCAGGTCTGATGCTTTATCCCGATCCAACGCCGCTTTAGACGTGTGATACATTTCGATACCATGGAGGAGGCAGCTGTCGGGGTTGGCTCGGCCAGTTTGCCTCAGAGCGCTGCGCGATGGTAAGTCCGTCTACACAGGGTTCACGGCTCGTGAATAGAGTCTGTGCTAACTAGGACTTCGAATCAGGCGTGCTCCTCGAGGAAAACGAGCGGTCGGAGCCGCTGGAGAGGCTAGTTGGGCCAGTAGCGTGATCAATCTGGTCAACACAAGTGAGTCGATACAATGGGGGTTCTCGCGATAAGCCTCATGCTAACGCACTCCTGCTTCGCTGTAGTTATCGGCGCCGGTGTACTCGCTATGCCTCTCGCAATCTCGCACATGGGGATCGTTCTCGGAGTCTTGGTGATTTTGTGGTCTGGAGTTACCGCAGGATTCGGTCTCTACCTACAGTCTCGTTGCGCACAATATCTCGATCGAGGCAGCGCTTCATTCTTTGCGCTGTCGCAATTGACATACCCCAATGCGGCCGTGGTATTTGATGCGGCCATTGCGATCAAGTGTTTCGGTGTTGGTGTGAGTTACCTGATCATCGTTGGCGATCTCATGCCAGGAGTCGTTCAAGGCTTCGTGGGCGGCGAACCAACCTACGACTTTCTAATTGACCGTCATTTCTGGGTAACGGCTTTCATGTATGTGCTTCATGTATTTGCGCTTGAAGGGTACTGCGCTAATCGTCTTGACTTAACAGGCTGATCGTCATCCCTCTTTCCTACTTGCGCCGATTGGACTCCCTCAGGTATACTAGCATTGCGGCGTTGGTCTCCATGGCCTACTTGGTCGTCTTGGTCGTTTACCACTTTGTCAAGGGGGATACAATGGCCAATCGAGGCCCAATTCGCGTCATCCACTGGGCTGGCGCGGTTCCGACCTTGAGCAGCCTTCCGGTCATCGTTTTTGCGTTTACGTGCCACCAGAATGTACGGCTACCATGTTCTTCACTTTTTCGGCCGGTTTTTGTTTTTGCTGAGTTACTAACATCCACCTCTAGATGTTCTCTATTCTCAACGAGATCAAGAATAACAGCCACTTCCGCACGACGGCCGTTGTCCTCGCTAGCATTGGTAGCGCTGCCGCAACCTACATCCTGGTGGCGATCACGGGCTACCTCTCTTTCGGCAACAAAGTCGGAGGCAACATCGTGGGCATGTACCCTCCCGGAGTTGCCGCTACAATTGGCCGTGCCGCGATTGTCATGCTCGTGGTGTTCTCCTATCCGCTCCAATGCCACCCATGCCGAGCCTCGCTGGATGCTGTCTTGAAATGGCGCCCAATCTCGCAGCCCACTGGCACTGAAGCCTCTCCGCACCGACACCCGCTGCTTGGTCCGCGTGGTGCCCGCACTCCGGAGCCAATGAGTGACCTTCGCTTCTCTATCATCACCACTACCATCCTCATTTTGAGCTATATCGTCGCAATGACGGTGTCCTCTCTTGAGGCCGTGCTTGCATATGTCGGGAGCACTGGCAGCACGAGTATCAGTTTCATTTTGCCAGGCCTCTTCTACTACAAGATTTCTTCACCCGACTCTCCCACGCACCGTGGCCTACTAAAAGAGGACGACGAGGCAGTGGACCACCTTACTGATGACGATGACGATGCCGACGCCGACGGCGAAGGCTCTTTGGCACGCTCATTGACCGAAAGCGGCCTGCTGCTCCGCAACACCCGTCACTGGCGCAAGGCCCTGCTACGACGACTGAGCTTGGGCCTGGCGATGTACGGCGTGCTGGTCATGGTTGTGTGTCTGATCACGAACACTTTCTTCATTGCATCGCATTGATCTCCTCTTTCCCTAATTGCTACGATATACATGTTATATAGCCTCAGTATCCTGGGCGATACATGTTCTGTTTGCTGTATTCGACAGGAAACGACTTTTGCATTTTTGTCTTGTCCTTGTCTGACTCCTTAGATTTCTTTTCTTTTCTGGGTATTTGCTGGCTCATCGAGCGCTTTCTTATTTGCACAGTTTTGACTCCGGTCCTGTTTGAATCGATCTAAGACGGCGTTCGGAGCTCTGATCTCCTCTTCTTGTTCTGAATCCTGTGGCTTATGGCAAATCTACTCGTACAGTGCAAATTGATTTATCCACTAAAGCCCCTCGAAGTGCATGATTGCAGGTCTCGCCGTTTGAAACCAGTCGTTCTCTCAAGGAATGTGACAGCGTAAGAATGACAAGAAAATACAGGACCAACCTTGACAAAACAAGACAGGCATTGTCCGCCAAAGAGCGATTACTATAAAGCACCAAAACTCTTGAGTTCCACAAACGTCATTCCCAGAGGGCGCATCGAGAGTATCTGCCCAGCCACCGCCGCCACCTCGCTTCGTACCTTGGACCATCCGCTCTTGCATTTCGTGATCGAATCACCAGCGCATCCGAACCTTCATCCGATTCAGGCCCTATGGCACCATTAGTCATGAACAGCATTGTTGGTTGTTCAAAGTCTCACAGGTTCAGGCGTCGACATTCCATCTCACGCTCATTACATGGGACAGGATCAGGACACTGACATATGAGCCAGGAATCGGCCAATGACGGTTGGCATGGAGATGGTTTCGTATGTCTCAGTGGCCAGATGGTTGCGGAAATCTTGTGTGAACGGATGGTCACGAGTTGCTTCCATGAACACATGAAACTGAACGAAGGTCGAAACCTCATCAGTGACATATTTAATGTCGTCCAATGTCTTCTGCGATTTGGTGACAAACTCCACAGCATTCTGACCCTCTTTGAATCGAATCGAGGTCCAGAGAGTCCACCGAAAGTAGTTTGCCTGCCAAAGCGAGCTCCTGTGCCACACGTGCAGCAGCGCAATTGCGCTTCGGACGTTATTCACTTGCGAGACTTGCTGACGGGGCTTCGGTCCAAGGGTGCACCAGAGCAGGAACCAAGCACGGCCTATAAGCGACAGCCACCACCCTCTGTCTGACGCAGCAGCTTGCTCGTATGCGGCGACCTGGACATTGGTGATTTCTTCTGGAGCCTTGTTCTCTAGAAGAGCGATGTGACGGATGATGTCGTTCGTCTCGGTGAGCGGTATCGGGCCGTCGTATCTACCCTCGACGAAATCCCAGATATAATAGCTGATGGTGCCTAGGACAATGCGGAGAGCAGAGTACCATTCCTCCCAGTCGGCCTCGGTTCGTAACTTTGGAATCGATTTCGACATGCGTACGCATTCATCGTACGTGGGGACGAAGTGCATGGTTGTCATGGGGTGAACCTGGTGAAGTATGTGTTGTATGACAAAAAGTGCAGGCATGCCCGGCGTAAGTCAGTACAAATGTTCTTAAGAATTGGCTAGCGAACGGGATCCGTTGGTAATAAGCGTTTCGTTTTAAGAGAGTTGAAGGAAGAAGGTGCGTT
>PZKB01000265.1:0-26229 GCA_003852855.1 Penicillium sp. MT2 MMC-2018 | reverse complement strand
CCCCCCCCCCCCCCCCCCCCCCCCCCCCCCCCCCCCCCCCCCCCCCCCCCCGCCGCCCCCCCCCCCCGCCCCCCCCCCCCCCCCCCCCCCCCGCCCCGCCGGCCGCCCGCGGGGGGGGGGGGGGGGGCCGATTGAGAACACCACTGTGCATAATGGTAAGTAGGAGGTGAGAAGAAGCCGGGTAGAGAAGATAATTTGCGGTATTGAGAGGTGTGTAGAAAATAGGGATTCTCGGTGATGTTGGAAGTTTGATATATATAGCCACCCAAGGGTTGTGTTAGCCGTACACCTCAAACAGGTGGTAGGTCGAGTAAATTGATGTAATGACAAGAGCACTTGACATTGTCGAGCATATGTCGAGGGAGGGGCTAACTAACGTGAAAACCCATCCATTGTATTGGGGTCTATAATTGGGTCGAGGGTTCAAAGCTGGCACGAAGGAAGGGAAACTTGCATCTCTATGCTTTGACAGTCACTCTACCCGCAAATGGATGTGAATACTACACTGAGAAAAAATTGAAACCATTATCTAGAACTGAAAAATGTCCCGTCAAAAGCCAGAGATACACTGTGATGTCTCAGATCGAGAACTCGAACGCCCAGCTAAGCCTTTGTATAATCTTCCATTCTAGAATACTCTATAGCCTACTTTGCTATTCTCTTTCCAGATTTTTTCAAGGACTCTTTATTGGAATCTCCACAATTTATTCCTCGATTAGAATCCCAAAAACGTCAAAATCGTTGTTTCATGACTTGCTCTTGCGCTTCTTTCGCTTTCCCTTCGCAACTGGTCTGGTCAATAGTTTAAGGAGCTCAATCAACTCCGGGTATTTGTGTCTATTTGCAAGATCAAGCGCAGTCTGACCACAGGAATTGTCGTTTGGGTCAAGACCAAGAGCTAATAGCACTTGCACTACCTCCACAAAGTTTCCTTGGACTGCAAGCACTAGATATGGCGACGCTCCATCGGATGTTGTGAGTCGTGCTCCACGCTCAATCAAAAGCAATGCGCATTGTTCACGTCCTCCGGGAATGCCTTCCCCTATGGGATGGGAATACTTCCTCCGATGCCAAGGTAGTTTCGTACCAATTTTCAGCAGTGCCACATCTAGAGGAGCCGGGGAATCCGGATATGGGTGTGAAGGGGGCCCCTTCAGACTAGGATCGGCCCCGTGGTCGAGCAAAAGCCTCGCGACATCAGGATGCCCGCCGTAGACAGCGCTGTGGAGGGCTGATGGCTCATAAGCATCCCAGCTCATCTCGTTTGGTGCATATCCTTTGTCCAAGAAAAGCTTCACGACTGCCTCATGGCCTTTGTGTGTTGCATGCTGAACAGGGTAGTACCCATTCGTGTCAACGGATAGCATGTTGGCTCCGAGATCCAAGAGCAATTTTAACACTGCTACCTGGTTCGACATAGCAGCTCGATGTAGCAGGGTTTCACCACAAGTTGGAAGTTTTCTTCTGGGTTGGGCCTGGCGCGTCTTGATTGATCGCTTTTTGCCCTTGCTAGCACACTTCTTCAGCGCTTGAAGACAGACTTTAGCGACATTTGCTTCTTCGCTCCGGATTTCCAAGTCAGCCCCACAGGCTATCATGTGTCGAATCGTTCCACAGGACCCCTTCGTTGCAGCCCACCACAAAGCCGAGCTGTGGTGATGCCGAATATTGTTGGAGTAGAGCGTCGTGTTCAGGGCTGTGTAAAACGGCCGGCTAGTTTGAAGGAGGGCATTTAAGTCAGGCTGTGCCAAGAGTCCGACGATGATGAACAAAAGCTCATTTGGCAAGTCATTTATGGCCATGGTTGTAGATCTAAAGAGAAGTCGATGGGAGAGATACTTGCAAAGGGTATAGATTGGGGGTTTTGCTGGCCAGAAGACACCTCACAGTGTTGAAGGGAGCGGAGCACAAGGAAAGTTCAAGAAAGCTGCAGGTCAGGCATAGAGTGGAAGTGTTAGGGTATGGGTGAGGAATGAAGATGGCGAAAAGAAAGGGGGAGAGGTATAGCAATGTCACGGTTATTTCCAGGAGGTAGTTGTCTACGCGCGGGATGAGGGAAATTCACATTTCCAAAGACAAACAGACCGTCGATGCAGGTGATAATTCACTGTCAGCCTCCCTATTGACTGTCAACAGGAGATGATTGAAATTGATACCTACCTACAGACCGTTATTCTCCAGAGACACATAACCCCAATAATGAGAAGGACAGGCAAAGAATTGCTCTTCACACTTATTCAATGAAGATCGCTAAGTACACTATCAACCCAATCTCACTCTCCTCCACGCTTTCATACAGTCAAGCATATCAGAAGACAAGTTACCATCTCCCGAATTCGCCCGCTGTACTACAGCAACCAGTGCGGAGGCATAGCAGAAAGCGACCTTGTTCTCCATCAAAAAGTCAAGCTGAGCTTTCTGCATTCCTCCAAACTGCCACCATAATAGCCACCTTTCAAGGATATCAGCAATGAGCTTGGCTTGGCTCTCATCAAAGACTGTAAGATACAGCACAGCTTGAGCCAGATCATTGAGGTTGAAATCGCTCGGGACAATTTCTTGATCAATAAGATAGGCTAGGTTTGCCTCGGCGACAATCTGATTGTCGAGCCGCGGCGATTGAATGGCTTCAAGGAGTCGTCGTTGCTGGTACTCCTCCAGCGCTTGCATTCGCTTGAGATGGCTGTGGTGGAATCGCTGCGACTCGCGCTGGGCCCTAACCCGTTTTGACTCTGCAGCTTGCGCTGGTGGCATGGTACTTTCCAATCGTCGGGCAAGCAGATCCTCTTGCATTCGCTGCGCAACATCAACGGAAGATTCGCCTGCTTTTGGTGGCGGCGATGCCCAGGGTGGAACATTTTCTTCGCTCAAATGACCAAGTACGACCATCACGCCACAGGGAATCGACTTTTGCCTGGTGAACTTCACAATCTGGCTGGGTATGGCAAAGTTCCAGATACCCGAATATCCATCTTGGCTCAATGCAGACGCAGCACAGGCAAACCAAAGATCAAAAGTCTCTCCAAGACTTGTTAGGTCGCGTTGCTCACCGGTTGAGACGCCCTTGCTCTCGAAGATGACACGGGTCACATGATCTTGAGTTATCTTGAATCGAACACTGTCAGTGTCGGATTTTGAAATCAGAGCTTTCGATCGCTCGACCTCGGCTAGAAGCGACGCAGGCTTTGATGAGCTGGATTCTGAAGTTGCAGAGGCAGTGTCTTCGACTGCATCAGCAACGAGCGTATTTTGGCGACTCAATGTCTTTGACTGTCCAGTCTCCGGCCTGACTGCGCCCGTCACTTCAGGCACTGACTTTAAAGCAGTCCCTTTGTCATAATCCGTCTTGGCTGACATTGGCTTCTCAAGCCTCATCCAGAAAGGAGGCAAGCTGACAGAGTTCCTCAGGTCCCATTGCGGCTTCCAGTTGACCTGTAAGCTCAACACTCCGTCTGAGTTATCCGGAGCCGCCACAGTGAGAACTGCTCCAGACATTCCTTGCGGCGGGCGTAGAATAGCAGTGCCAGGCGGCGCCCAGAGACCAACTGTCTTCAGTATGTGCCATCCATGGGCATCAGGGACGGCTCCACGATCGAGCAGGAACGCAACAAGTTCTTCGAAATCAATATCCGCCTGTGGAATGACCAATTCATCTTTGAATTGACAGCGATACAGAACTCTTCCCGTGACCAAGCGGTTCCAGTGAAAGAGCGACCAGCTGCCACCTTTCAAGGGCAAATGAAGCGCGTTCAACTTCCAGTAATCAGCATCTGCATCGCGATCGAGCGGCGTGATGGTGCATCGCGGCAGCTCTACCTCAACGATACCGCCGACGAGACTGACGCGCGTCAAGGCTGAATCTAGGAGTCCATGTCTTTTGAGGATCGACCGGATCGAGCGCTGTGTCCAGAGAGCCCGGGAAGATGTGTACAGGATTGGCAGCACGCCAAGCACGGCAAGAGGAACGCCAATGTAGGTGATGACGTCGGTTGGCGTGGTTCCGCTGTTCATGACTTCAGCTTAGGCATGAGAATGGCCTCTCCTAGAGTTGAGGTCCTGAAGATTGTCGCTCAGGGGCCATGATGATTGAGGTCTCAGGCGGCAGGCTGCCGGGGCGTTTTTCTCATGCAAACAAATCAGCCTCGTATTCCAATCGCGTAAGAATAAGCGAATCAATGAACTCGCGCAGCGCCAAGGGTGCCACGTGATCACCGCGATGTTAGTGGCTGGAAGGGTTTCGTGAAACTATAAATTGGAGGTGTTGCAAAACTAACGAGGTATGATATATAAGAGTTCATAGACAAGAAACGGATTAGGGAGTTGAGATGGGATGGTACGAACAGGTTTGGGCCAACTGAGAAGTGTCGAATTCCATCGACACTTCTTGCTTGGGGGGCATAATGCAAGTTTTGACAGGAGCTCTCCCAAAAATGACTGAGTACGTTACAACGGTGGGAGGCGAGCGAGCAATCGGGTATGAAATACTAGGACTCTGGAAATGGCAAATATGAAGCCATACCTAGAGGCATCTTTCTCACTGCAAACAGTTTTTTCCGATATCACGAGTCGCATTATCCATGAGATCCTCCCAGACTCTTGACACTTTGCAAACAGATCATCATCATGCCAATAGGTAGGTAACAAGAGCCAGTGCTACCAAGGAGGCATGAGAAGAGTCAAGGAATGGAAATGAGCATTAGAAAATAAAGAGGGATGGACTCCCTGTGTAATCATTGAGATATAACCTAATTTATCATTGGACCGTAATTTCCAGCGCATTGTTCTCAACGGACCTCAGAAATTAGCCATTATGCTGGATGAGGTCCGTGATTAAGGTTTCCTGGATTGTCTTTTCGTTCCTGACCTTATAATAACCTTTTTTCTGATTTAAAAAAGCTAAGAATACACGTTGCGTTTACTAGTATGTTAGACTCTGTTTCTTCTAGCCAATTTCTGCTTTATCTATGACCACTTTGAATTATATGCCACCTACAAGTCATCTATTTGCTGCTATGCCTGTCCTTGCCACCAGCTGCATCGTTAGTCTGAGGTTCAAACTTCCCAAGCTTGAAATTGCTTGTATTATTATTATTTAGTCTAGAATGTTTTGTCCCTTGGGTTTCTTCAGTCTTTTTATGCAACGTGTTGAACGTGGGAACAGCCAACATACGATACGAAGGAAAGGATCATAGAGAGCAAGTACTCAACGTATCGGGTTGCAAGAGATGGACTTGATACAAATGCGAAGATGTTACTTGCGAATGGGCGAGCCACTCGTGAGCAGGGTGCGTCCGGCGACAATTGGGTTCCGAATTTCTCCACGACAACGCCTTGACAGAATGGAAGGTGTGATCACGAGAAAGGCAGTTGCGCTTCTCGAGAGCATAGGAACACTTCCCGCATGCATCTATCGGAGCGATCCTTGTTAGAAAAATAAATAACGCTTGGTCGTCCTGAGCTTCAATCATCGCTGGGAAGCCATCCATGACAGCGACCATTAGGTTGACAATGCAGTACACTCTGGCGGGGGTTGACCAGGGTTCCAGTCTGGGGCCTTGCTCTTGTCCTTTGACGCACTCTCGGCTTGGGGCTGATGAGATGAGATCCCTGCCCGCGCCGCTTCCCAAGACTTTCTGCATTTGGCCCTCTATCTCCGTTAGAAGGGAGATTGCCTTCTCTGCCAACCGCCTCCGCCCTCCGTTTACTCGGGGAGCTCCAAACGCTTGATTCCTGCGTTTGGGATTGAGATGGTTGATTGAGGTCTCTCTCCGAGCGCGATCTCCCGTCCCTCCCTCTCTTCTTTGGTGCTATATTATCGCCCACGTCTCTCGTCGTGGGGTCGATTCTTCTTCTCTGCGCAATTCAGATGAAGTCATCAACACAATATCTCTGCATCTCATTACTCTTGATTTGCTGCTTATCAGGGGCAAGCTCTGTCAGAAGCTCGGGCGGGATATCGGAGGAGCTGGGGACTTGCAATTTCAGGGTTACGGAAGATTTGAGTCTCCTCAAATCTGGAGGCGTCTCTTTACGAGCTTCTTGGGTGGCCGGACCCGGGTCCTTGATGATGTCGTTTTGCACGCGTCAGGCTTCAAAGTGAAAGTGGCAGGACCTCTCCCTTCGTAGCCTTAACCGGCAGGAAATATCTCAATTTCCAGGAGGCTTTTAAAAAGCGCCTTGCTATGTTAGATGGACGATACCTTAACCCAGCGAGGTGCTTGCCCTGGGACGTCAAGAAGCCTCAACTTAGGTACCTCTAGTAACGAGACATAGGTTCCAAACGCCTAATGAACAAGAGCAGAATTCCTTGTTTTAACATCCATGGGGCCTATGAATTGGCACACTTAGCCAGGCGGGTGGCAGATTCCAGGTGGATATGGCGAACTCCATAGCCGCATAGCGGAGCAATGCATTAAGTTTCTCGGTAGATGTTCGCCTTGGTTATGATGTGTACTGGGATGTCCTATGTCCGTGATACTAGAATGAAACTGCGCTACGAATAGGACAGAATGGATGATGTCTCAATAATAGGTCTCAGCTTCTTGTCCCGCTGGGTATATGGCACGCTTTCGGGCCCATAGAAGGATGGCTGTTCCATCACTTCTACTGGTATTCTGAAAGTGTGCAATTTCTCATCAGGGGTAGGATGAACATTATCATCGAATTTAGGTAATCCCTAGCAGATAACGTGCCTTGAACTGATCCGTTCCCTGTGGTTGTGGCCCCACCTCCCTGAACCTTGAGTTCAAGAGCCCAGGACCTGGTGATGCACTCTTGGTTGTCTCGGCCATTGGCACGGAATAGTGAATATTCCCGCAGGAGGTGTGGATTGGTCCCAGCAAGTTTGAGGAAAAAGCAGTGGAGAAGCACAGTAAGATCTCTTGCACCGACTAAGTTGTCGGCTATATGCTTCAGGTTGGACCTCAGTAGATCAAAACCGGCCCCAATTCTGTGACTGAGAGTTAAGGCCCGCGCGGCACATCATGGGCAAGGGCAGGGGACGAGTTGTTGCTTCAGTCGCCCTCTTCGGCGTAGATGAGCAAAGCCGAGCCCAGTATGTGGGGCCGCTGACTAAATGATTCCAAACCTTGTGGAGCTCGAAACTTAATGATTCCATACAGTAGCTCAAACGAGTCACGGTGCCCACCTCTGATAACTCGATATGATAATGTTTTCAAGAAGGATCTTTTATATTGGGGTTTATGTACCTTTTCTTCTCAGATTTATACACTGGCGTCTTTTCTCGCAAGTGAATCACCACCCGTTATTTCATACCTTTGCAATTCCTTGCATAGTTAATATCTGTGCGGTACACCTACGCCTATTCTCATACTTAACAGCAGAGAATGTCGCCGAGCACAATTTTGGACACAATCGGGAACACGCCACTCCTGGAGCTGCGCCATGTCACCCCTCGCAACGGAGCCCGGGTTCTGCTGAAAATAGAGAGTCAGAATCCAACCGGAAGCATGAAAGATCGAATGGCCCTGGCAATGATTTCAGCCGCAGAAGCTGACGGACGACTGAAACCTGGAGGTCCCGTCGTTGAATACACAGGTGGCAGTACGGGCGTGTCGCTGGCGCTAATCTGCGCCGTGAAAAACCACCCACTCCACCTTGTCTCATCGGACGCCTTCTCGACGGAGAAGCTAGACCACATGAAGCTCCTTGGCGCCAACTTGACCATCTTGCCCAGCGAGAATGGCTAGCAAACCGAGAAGCTTACGAAAGATATGATCCGTGAGGCACATCGCATTGCGGAGGAAACGGGAGCCTACATCACGGCACAGATGGACAATACCGATCAGCTTGAGGCGTACGCCAAACTGGCGCATGAAATTTGGGATCAGACTGGTGGCCGAGTCGACGGATTTGTGCAGAGCGTTGGCTCGTCTGCATCTTTCCGTGCTACCTCAGAAGCTTTGCGGCAGCGCAACGAGCGCATCACCTGTGTTGCAGTTGAGCCTGCGGAATCGGCCGTTCTCTCTGGAGGTCCGTCTGGGTCGCATAAAATCGATGGTACTGGGGCCGGCTACGTCGTGCCATTATGGTATGACGGCGTGGCGGATAAGATCGAGCGCGTCTCTACAGACGAGGCCCGAGAAATGGCATTTCGTCTGGCGAGAGAGGAAGGCCTGTTCTGTGGGACTTCGACCGGAGCCAATGTCACCGCGGCTTTGCGTCTTGCAGAGCGCCTGGGACCTACTGCGGCGGTTGTCACTATTATGTGTGACACCGGTATGAAGTACTTGAAGACTTTCTCTCAAGATCTCGACCATTGACTTGTTAGAGACCAAGAATTTACTGCACTAAAGCTGAGAGAGCTTTGCTCACATGAAAGTGGATCTAATGTGCTTTGGTCCGTCACTGTTTCATCCAGAGACACCTCGCTCCCGAATGCGTCGAACCCCGACCCGCCATGCACGTTGAATGGACGCCGACAATGCCAATTTCTTTGGGGTTTAACCGTGTAAGGTTGAGACTGCTTGATTGGTTTCGTAGGCTAGATAACTTTCCAATGAACGCTCAAACCGATTAAGATATATCATGCAGGCTTCAGCTGACAAGCTCTCATCCAAGCCATTGGCGACGAAGCTTGAGATAGCAAACAGTGACTTTGGTGTTGTATATCCTTAGTAACCAGGAGCCGGCCCTGAATCGTGAATGTTGCGCGGATGAATGTTGCGCGGATGAATGTTGCGCGGAGACATGCTGCAGGGGTATGGCCTGGTGGGTGACCATATAGGAATCCTGGCTGTTGTCTGTTTTTGTCAAAATTGGTGATGAAAATTTCATTCCCCTGCTACCTCTCGACCTCTCCGTCCAGCAAAGCCCGCATAACTTAGACCGTCGATTTCACACGGTACATGTCGCGCAGACCTAGATCTCAAACGATATGCTCATAATCCAGTCCATCGCTGTCTTTGTGCAGCCACTGTAATAGCTGGAGCCAAGAATTAGCAAACCCGAGCGTGTCATGCTGACCATGTCGAATCTTGAAGAGAATTCAGAACACAACTCTCCCGTCCAGCGCCCAGCCGTCTTACGTTCCATGCACTCAAAAAGCTCTTCGGAATCAGACCAACCCACCCCACCCCATGAAGTTCTGCTCGGTCCGGCCTTGTGTGCTGGTCTAATAGCTCCACACACAACTGTAGGCAGGCGAGTTGGATTGGATTCACCCGGAATTTCAAGGCATCATCTTCGCCATTCTTCTCATTGACCAGATCGCTAGATGCTGCCTACCATAATCGATTCAACGCAGCTTGCACCCGTGCACCATGAATCGATACCGTGGACCTGGCCAGTTGTCAGAAACCTGTCGGCGGATATTAGCTCAAACTCCCACTTCCCTGTCTAGACCCCTCGGTACGTCCTGAGTAGTACACCTCTTCCTGGATACCTAGGGGCATACCTGTGTCCGTTCAAAGAATACCAACACACGGTGTTCCAGATACTAGAAATATCGACCGAGCAATCCCATTGCGCCAATCTAATGCTTGCACATATTGTAGCTATTCATATCCAATCTAGCTCTTTAGCCAGGCTTATAAGTGCAATTCCATGGCTTCTGACGGGTGATAGCCTACGAGGACCGCCAGAAGACAGACGCTATATATTGCAAGCAAATGGTGCTTCCGAAAATGTAATCTTCCCAGACCTTACAACCGTAAAGCCCCTGTTGCAATCCCCAGAGCGATAGCGCTATGAGAGGAGCCAGTTGTGACACACCCGGATGTGCACATACATCATGTTCCAACTGAGAGACTCGGCACGGTGGAGGTTTGGATGTCTGGGTGTTTGGTGTTTGGATGGGAGGACGGCCGGGATATCTCACGCCCAAGATTGTTTTCTTTCTTTTCTCTTTCCCTCTCCTCTTCAGATTTGGAATTCTCGTCTCTCGACCAATTTTTCTCCTGGTAAATTGTAGGCTTGTAGCCCTCGTCACAATCGTGATCGCTGTTGTTGGTTGATTTGTGTCTTGATAACTTTACTGATGGGGCTTACTAGATACCAACTGGACGAGGATAAGCATGTTCGAGTGCTTTTTGCGATGCACCAGGCTTGCATAGAGATCTTGAAGCGCCATCCGTTCGTGATTTCTATGGATTGCACCTACATGACGAACCAATATGGCAATGCTTGACATCGTCGGTTTTATTGCGACTGGAGCCTCAGCCTATCTTGGATTTGCGTTTATCAAGAACGAGCAGCAACCAACCTATAAGGTCGTACTCGACTTCCTTGCTGACGTGTATGATACACTTAGCCTTGAATATCCACGTACAGTCCTGACTGACAAGGAAAATGCGCTGATTATCGTAATCCATGAGGTTTTCCCCGATTCAGATACGATCATTTGTATCTGGCACATCAATATGAACCTCACGAAGAAGGCCCTTCCTATTCTCCGAGACCAAATCGCCATTGCTCATCGAGATGGCCTTCCTATCCCTGATGGCGCGATGATTGCTAATCTCAACAAGAAAGACCTTGAGCAAGAGCTTAAGAGAGTGGGTGATGATGGTTGGAACCAGATGCTTAAGCAGTGGAATCCTTGGAGGGGATTAGTAAGCGATCCAGGGATTGCTTCAGGCTCGGTGATGAATCAGGCAGATTACCTAATGATCACTGAGCACACCTAGTGAGCAGCTCAGGGCTCAGGCTGATCAGGGGCGTGCTGGTCGTTGTGATCTTTTACAACTGTGCTACTGTATCACTGCTATCGTCTAAGGAATTGATTGTTGGGGGCCTCTTCTTAACTTTAAAGCAAAATAGAGCGATCACAATATCAGGGGGCAGGGTCCAAGTTCCGGGGAGAACACGAGGGCCATGATCCATCATCCATGATCTTTGGCCGTCAGCGTGGCGTCGAGGCTCATCGAATCGAGGCACTAGCGTAGGGGGCCTTGGCCCTTGAGCATTACAAGTGCGAAAGCGAGCAAGACGCTAATCAGTTTTGGTCCGCAGCCACCGGGAAAAACTTCCCATTTTTGGACCAAGTCTCGATCCTTCAGCCGATGATAGGCTAGGATCCAACAGAGATTGTTGTGTCAAAATCAGCACGTTCCTGTCGCTTTACCTCGCTTCCGGTTTGTGGCGGGGTTCCGGGCACGAAGCTGCGAGTACCCCAAGATAGTGGATTATTGAACCGAAATCCACCGTATTTGCGAAGAGAGAAATGCAAACCATCAATGAATTAAAGAGCCTCTTCGTCATGGTTTGATCCGAGACTCCTCTGAACCCTTCGGATAGCTAAACGAGCATTTTCCATACCCAGCGGCCAGTGGTCAGTATGACTATGGGGTCACTAAGATACAATCAGCCACTTAACCGGGGCCATGTACCGAAAGCTTACCTCCGGGCATATTAATGAACCATCGTATTATTTGCTATTTCAGTTCGAAATGTCTCAGACGCTGCCGTACTTATTAGCGTGTCCTCTCGTTTAAATGCCCCTCTAGAGTTTCTTTACCTGTGTCAGCAATTGCCCCTTTACGAGGTTTCTCGAGTTGAAGGATGTTCTTGGGGTCGACTTTCTTTTCGTGGACAGTATGATTTTATTAGGCGTATTATCACTACCTCTAATCGGAGCATTGGCATTCGAGTCAATAAGAGACGATGACTTGTTCACATTTGTCACGGTGAGTTTCCTCACACAGAAGCCGCATTTCATTGCTTACACCTTTACCAGCTTCCCAATCACCGAGCGATCAAATGGAACGTCACGTATCACGATAGGTCCTCGGTCGCTCCAGGGTACTGGTTTGTGGCTCCCTACTTTCTGAACGAGGGCGAGCCAGCAACAAATCGATGGATGCCCTATCAAATAGGACCTCATATTTACGACCAGGATGGAGTACGTCGATGATGATGCTCCACTTTGATTCGCAGTGCACTAATTCGAGAAGGAACTCGTGTGGACTGGATCTCGCGATTTCAACAACCGTAATGTCTATGACTTTAAGATGGTCGACTCAATGGGCAATGACCCACACTTGGCCATGCTTCTCCCCCGCGAAGTTGGCAAAGTAAATGCCACTGGGACTGTCATCACCTATGACAACCAGTACAACTCATCCCGTGTCATCCTTGACCCAATAGTGGACGTGGATGTGCATGAAATCAACCTCAAGGATCCTCATCGAGCCCTCGCATTGACGGTTCCACCAGAGATCAAGAACATGGGTGTATTCGGAATGCCCGAAAAAAACCTGGAAATGTGGGCGGGTGGGTTTATAGAATTCGATATCACGACTGGAAAGGTTCTGTTTCAATGGGAGACGGGAGATGCTATTTCCCCCGACGAAAGTTTCGCTTTCGACCCGGTTCAGGAATACAACCTTGATTTCATCCATGTCAACTCAGTTGACAGAAACGTCAACGGGGACTACCTACTCTCTGCAAGGCATACGAGCACCATCTATCTTATCTCGGGGCAAGACGGCCGCATCATCTGGAGACTCGGAGGGAAAAAGAGCGACTTCGTTCAAGATTTCGACTTTTCTTGGCAGCACGATGCAAGATTCATGGCTGTCAGTGAGACACACATGACTCTGTCACTGTTGAACAATGGTGCTGGTGATGTTATCACGACCGAGCCGACCTCGTCTGCGATGTATATTGAGCTTGACTTACTAGCGAAGAAAGCTACCCTGCTGAGCCGGTTCACTCGGCCCGACCACAACAGCACCTGGAAAAGAGGAAACATGCAAACCCTACCAAATGGCAACGTTCTTGTTTCCTGGAGTGAATTTGGATATATGAGTGAGTTCGCACCCGATGGGAGGCTTCTCATGGATGCCACGTTCGCGTCTGAGAGGTTTAGCACCTACCGCGCCTACAAATTTCCTTGGTGGAGTCGTCCATCCTATCCTCCAACTCTTGTCGCATCATGTCACGGTTTGAATGGGTCAGATCTTTCGACTACGTTCCATGTCAGTTGGAATGGTGCGACGGAGGTGAAGAATTGGCGTTTCTTCGCTCGCGCAAACGCCACCAGCCCGAGCGTGCATATCGGAACAATCCCCAAGAAGGGCTTTGAGACCTCCTTCACTACACCGGGATTCATGGACCTGGTCTCTGTGGAGGCATTGGACTCAAACCATCAAACGCTGGGCCACTCCGTGATCGTTCGGACAAACCCCCCAGAGTACTGGCCCGAGGGCTTAGAACTGCCAAAGCCGGACGATCCTGCGGCCCATGAGGTCGATGAGTCCACGTCGATAGGAAAGACACTGGCTTTCATCGGCCTTTTTGCTGCTGGTTTCCTGACCAGTGTATCTGGGTACCTCCTGTTGAGCTTATACCATCCTGCGTTCCGACGTTATATGCAACGCACATACTCAAGAGTCGAGTCAGAAGATCCCGACGAGGGAATTGGGCTTCTCAAAAGGACGGATTGAGCTGAGAAACGAACTTCTGCTTTCTCATTGCTGTATTTACCCTATCTCAATGTACATTAACTTTGTTAAATACTTCAAGCTATACACTTGTGCCACAGCTTTTATCTCATCCTCGGTTTCCCCCTGTGTCTCCCCATGCGCACTGTTTTTGACCCAAGGAACAATGGAACGGTAGGGCTTAGCTTATACCTTTGGACATTCAAGACTGGCAGCAAAAATCACAGACATCGCTTCGCCTGGGACTGCCAAGATATTATCTGGGGATTATCCCTCCACCTATGCAACCCGCTCTGTCATTCTCTCGGTGATCTCTTATGGCCCCTTATTGTCGCAATTCCCTGTAAGGAAGAGCATGGATGCCTGGTGCCAATAGTATGAGGCCTATGATGCAAATTGAATAGCAGAGCATTATTTGCACATGTTAACTCGTCTTCATAGACAAGACTTGCCCGGTTGAAGGGGCCGGCAATGGTCGCAGATCTAGAAATTTGCACAAATACCTACGGCAGGCACTTCACCTTACAAATGCTTGGAGCCCGATAAGGTAGTTCCAAAAAATCATTCCAATCAAGCGCATAAATACATTCCATATTTCACATAGACACATCGCCCTAGCTGCTAGCTGCGACAGGGGCAGGGCATTAAGCGTCAGATCCATCATCACCAGAGGCCCGTATCATAACAAATATTTGCAATCATAAGAGAAAAAAAAAGGAAACAATACCAAATCGTAACCCCAGAGATCAAGGGAGAAAAACTCCATAAATGAGAAAATCGAACATCAATTGTCCGCAGTCACGCAGGCATGCGAGTCAACACAAGTAAACAGACCCTTCTATTTTCGCCAGAACATAGCCTTGCCCAACGTCCGGCCAGCAGCCCACCTAGCTTCAGCAACGCGATCCTTGAAGCTAGGTCCACCGCTATACCGAATAGGCTTCCTGGGACCGCTACTCTCCGAACTACCTCCAATAGTACTTCCGCCATAGGAGCTAGGCGCAAAGTTGGAGATATTGCCAGCGTCAAACTTGGTCTTGCCCTCGACAATCTTGTGGATGAGGTTCAAGACAGCGTAGATCGTTGAGCCGATTGCACGCACAGCGGCCAGAACAGCCACAGACCACAGAACGATAGCGAGATAGATATTCGTTCCACCAGAGTCCACGCCGTAGACTTCGGAGACGGCCATGCCGAGAATCACGTTGGCGACCATCCAGATGGAAACCATGTATGTGCGAACGGCGCGGTAGTAGTCCTCTTGCATCTGGGCCTCGGAGACGGGAGTCTCGGGGACTTCGAGGCGGTCGCGGAGGTTGCGCAGGGCGGCGTCGTACCCGCTGTCAATGTCCAATTGTTCCGAGGGCATTTCAACGAGCACGGTGGACCCGTTGATGACCTTGGCAGCACCGAGGTCTGTGTTCATGACGTTGTCACCCTTGGTTCCCCATGTCACGTCGTGCGTGTTACAGAAGGCGTATACCTGCAATGTGCAGATATAGCTGGGCAGGAGCAGGAAGTATTGCGCGGACGAGGTGAACATGTGCCACGGATCAAGGTAAAGGAACGAGGTGTAGAAGTACAAGCCGACGGTGGACAGCATGGACATGACAATGTTGACGAGGAGCGTATTGCTGACGTCGAATTCAGCGCTGCCAACGCCGGCTCGTGACATGAGCTCCTTCACCACGAGATAGAGAGCGCAGAAGACGGTGTAGAACATGATGATAGCGTAAACGATGATACCGGATAGGTAGAGGTTTTTCGCACTGAGATACTTAGTTAGCAGAGACCGGTTGCTTGCGTGCGGCGCTAGACATACCCTTGAGGACGATTACCCAGAGAGATGATGAACTGCAGACACATGACCAAAACACAAGCATACCGCAGCACAACAAAGATGTACTTGCCCATGTTATGACCAAATGGATCAAGCTTCTTATCAGTGAGCGAGCCCGCGATGAAGTAGAAAGCAAGGTAGAAATTGGCCTGGAGGAGGGTTAGCCATCATTCAAAACATTCAAAACGCCACGATGTTGGAAATACGCACCAGACCAAAGTAAGTAAACAACAGGTTGAAAAATTGATACACGAACTCAATGTGCAGCAAGACCTTTCTTGCAAGTGAATGATCCGTCTTCCAGATCTGCTTGGCATTGAAAATCGAGTACACAGCCGCGAAGAAGGCACCGTTCAGCCAACGACGACGCTGCGAGATAAACTCAGGCACCGAGTCCGGTACATCAGTTTCTCCAACAGCGCTCTTGACGAACTTGAGCACCCATCTTTCTTCTCGCTTGGCGACCAACTCCCAGCAGAGGATACGGTCCTCAGCCAGATACATGTTTGCCGTGAACACGTCCGCGTCTTGGCCGTGCAGGGTCTCACCCTTGAAGTATTGGTTCAGCGGACCATGACCGTCCGCGTCGTTCTGCAGGGCGAAGAAGCGGTAGGCACTCAGCGCACCCGGAAGCACAGTGATGTAACCGAACACAGACTCGAGGGGCTTGTCCAGAATGTTGGACATCTTGTACTCGAAGTTCTGACTAGCAACGAGCGGGTTGAGAAGTCCCAGCATTCCCTTGCCCTTACCAGCCTTGATCTCGCCCGCAGCACCAGCAACGTTCGAGTCCTGGTCGAATGCCTTCCATAAGTGGTACAAGGCAGTTGGCTCAGGTTTCGTACCCACATCGAGGAGGATACAGATGTTTGGTTGCAAGGCACGACCAAAGGCATTGAAGAACCATCGGTGAGAGTTAAGCTTCTTCTGGTTGTGCTCCTTTAGACAAAAGATGACCTGGCAAGGCATGATACCCTTCTCCGCGCCCTTGAATTTCAGATCAGAGTCGAGCGACACTTGCGTTGTGTACTCGTAGACATGAGCTTGCACCTCCTTCTGGTTGACGATATTCTTTGCAATGCCTTCTTGGTACACACCGAGAGCAGCCAATGCATTCAAAGTCCGCGGGTGTACCTTCTTCCGGCCATCAGAAATGATACACACCACAATCTTCTTCCACCCGTCCTTGCCCCAGGTACGGGACTTGGTACGCGAACAAAAGTGGGTGATGTTGCGCATGATACCGTGCATAGTTCTGGTGAAGCCAATCTCATCCTCATTGTACATCGTCACACAAATGAACAACTCGGTCTCGCGCGTAGTGCTGCCAATTTGCTGGCGCAGCTTGTATCCTCGAGATGTGAATTCGTCAGGATCAGAAGTCACGGCCGTGTACCGCATATGAGTAAACTCGCGCTCGTCGCGACGGGGGAGGAAACTGTGCAGAATGGTTGGAATCTTGCACTCCAGGATCAGCTCGCCGTTGATCAGTTGGACCTCCTTCTTGGCCATCTGAGTAGGGCGAACACCACGGCGGCCTTGTTTGTCGGGTGCTGGTCCGTAGTGCAGATTTGGATCAATCATGCTCGCCTCATCGTCGTCATCTTCATCTAAATCGACCTTGGCCATCTCGTCCTTTTCATCTCCCAGTATTGTCGACTCGCTCATAAATGACCGGACACTGGCGCGCGATGTGTGGTTGATTGTCCGGCCGCCTCCACCGAATGGGTCTGCTCCGGATAATCCATCACCGATATCGATACTGGAGTCTGCACCTGACGAGGGGGCTGGTACTGAAAAGAGAGGAGCTGGAGGGAGAGGTCTTCTAGGGCTTCCTCCATAGCTTGAACTGGGTGTTCCAGGGCGTGGGCTACCGTTGATATCGGCTCGCTCGTATCTGACACTCGAGACTGACGGAGGGCGAACATGACCGGGACTCCAAGGGCGGGTAGGTGATCCCGTGCGCGGGGGAATTGATGGATAGACTGATGAATCTGCCAAGCTGGCAGTGGGTGCTGGGATGCTGGGGGGATTTCCAATGCTGGAAGGTGGACGCGATGGTGACGATGCGCTGGGTACATTGTAATACCGATTGTCGTATGCCGGCGCCTGTCCAGTTCTATCTCGCGTTCGAATGTTAGCACGCGGCCTCGCAGGGTACTCCATGATGAAACAAAAGCGAGAGTTTGGTCACAATGGAGATGTAGCGCGAAACACGATATAGTAAACAAGCTATATGGATCGATGTTGAACCAGCCGATCAGCAGTGCCAGGAGTCATCGCTCATCGTCCAATGGCAAGGCTCAACCTGACAGGGTCTGTCAAACACATTGGCGCATCTTGGCTCTCCTATCAAGGGAGAAGCCGCAATGAGCGCAGTGTACATGTGGCTCCGTCGCGGTGGCAACGGCTGGAATGTGTCGAGGAATAAGGTTTGATAGCCGGGAGAATAGAAAAGCACTATACTTACGGGGTAGAATTGGAATAGGTTGGTTGATATTGTGATGGCGACGGCGCTCGAGGGCTGCCACTCAGATCCTCATTGGCGTCGCTGCTGGTTGGCAGCAGGCGCATAGTTGCGCCATGTTGTCGCAGCGCACCGCTGGGAGACCCGGAGTCGGAGAGTAACGAGGACGCCTCTTGGTCGAGGTAGGCAGGCGGCTCGTCGCCATAATTGGATGGTGGGTGACGGCTCATGACGTGAACGTGGAATGTGTTCGTTAATGAGGGGCCGGAGTGCCTTAGTTCCTCATAGTAGGGTAGCGACGCGGTTGGTGTAGATGGGACAGGTTGCGCAACGGGATCTTGGGTCACGGCTTAACAGGTACCACCGCTGAGACAAGGCGACTTGCAGCTCTGCGAGGTCAATTGTCGCGTCAGTAAATAGTTCGGAGGACGTCTGGAATGTGGAGTCCCGCTGAAGAATGTGGGCGATGTTGCTTACCAGGAGAGGATATGATGACAGGATCGTAGCTGGGAAGAGATACGGTGCAAGAGAGATGGAGCAGTGGAAAAGGCCTTGGGAATAAGAAGAGGAGACGGGCTTATTCACAAAGTGCCGGTGGTCCGCAAACAAGTCCAGCCCGGTTCATCCGTCAGGCGCAGTCAACAAAGTGGAGGTGTTTCGTGGTTGTCAGGGCAACCCCGCAGCCCGCCTACTTGTAAACTCAAGGGCCCCACTCAAGCTCGCTGCTGCATGGAGTTTGATCAATATCTCTACAATTTCAGACTTATTGGCTTCGTGATGTGAAAATTCTCGAGCACAGTTTTATTTATGCCCATCACAATTTCATAAAACTCCTCCGCTCGCCTACCACGGTTGCTGATAGCCTGATACAGATATCATCGCCAACTCCACAGCTCCACCAGGAGGTGGGTCCAGCCATCGAGATTGCGCAGAGGCCCCCCAGTTCATAATGAACATAATCTGATGAAGCAAGAAGAGAATAGTGCCGATAAGGTTGTACTCACAAGTATCTTCGAAGTACCTAGATCAACATACAATAGTTAGAAGGCAGGCCGAACGCCTTGCTCATCCATGAATACAAAAAGGACTCGACCTTTTATACATGTGAAATTCCAAATTTTTGCGGTTCACGAGGTAAACTCAATGGTTTCATAACTAAGACAACCTGATTATAAAACGGGAAAAATGGACACGCGATCGAAATAACGTAAATGACTCACTTAGATTATGTTGCTTTCAGTTGAGGTAATCACAGATTGATAGGTATAATGACAAACCAAATTCAAACCACACAGTCAAGACAAAGGAAGTCGAATCCCAAAACACTGATGAATCATAAGGGACGAATTGGAGACAAACCTGCCTTCAACAACTTTCAAGAATCCCTAAAACTGCCGCCCCAACAATCCCCTACTCGTTTTTCAATTCATGAAATCAAGTCACACTGCTTCAGCTGCCATACTGCCACATCTCTCGCCTTCATCCACCAATTCAGCTTCCACACCAATCTTCGCTCAATCCCCCTATGCCTCCTCATTCAGCAGAGGCTGGCGCTCGCGGTCCGTCGACTCGGGATGAGCAACGCTACGGAACAAACTGTCACGACCGTAGTACTTGGTAGTCGAAATATAGATGGAAGTCACCAGGAATACGCCAAAGATGACAAAGGCGAAGATCCACTGCAGAGCAATGATCTTGATGGCGAATTGGCGGAGGGCCAGAGCTGGAAAACGGAATCAGCACACTGTTCTCTCGTATCCAACAATTGAGAAGACACTTACACAGCGTAAGGAAACTGAGACAATAACCCAGAATATAATCCTGTCGCACGACAATATCGAACAGACCCACCAGCAGGATCACCCAGATAAAGATATTGGCAAGGATACGGCCGGGCAAATCATGGCTATGCACGGCGACCGCGCCGTTCCAGAAGAGCGCTGTGAGTGTCCAGGCGTAGGGTCCGGCGACGGCAGGAAGGTGTACGAAAGCCGGGAGGCCATGATGGCGCCAGTAGGTGACGGCCTGGTTGATGAAGTGGGCGATGAGGATGACCTCGGAGCCCCAGAAGTGGTTGCGGGTCCAGAGGAGAATCCAGGCGAACACGAATAGGTTGTTCAGGATGAAGTGCGTGGCGACGTTGGCGGCGGCGGCGACCAGGACGGTTTCCTTGGAAAAGAGGTGCCAGACGTAGCTTAGCTGCGAGAGGAGCAGGAGGATCCTTGGGTGGATTGGTCAGCCGTTGTTCACATTTTGCTCTACAATAGAGCTATGAGCGTGGCTGCAGGTTTGGGGTTGGAAGGGATTGGGGATATAGTGGCTCAGTATAGGTGTTAGATAGTTCTTACCAGTAAATTCCAGTCACGGTTGTGTTCTGACTGAACGGCGTGTTATGCTTGTTGGCCTGCTTCCAGAGCTTCTTGCCGCCCTTGGTGTCGTCGGGCGAGTGGATGGAGTAATAGATGCCGACGACGACAACCAAGGCCCAGGTGAGTGGCACGAGGACCCGGTAAGAGTTCAGCGCGTGGGCATTATGCGTCTCACGACGGGCGAAAGGGTTGTAAATCGCCATGGATTGAGAAGAGCGTAGGAATATCGAGGGAATCGAATACTGCAGCCTACGTAACCAAGGTGAAACTGAAAAGGTCGTCAGAAGCGGGGGCGGGGATTGGATTATATACGAAGCAAAGTACCAAGTTATTGACAGTTGCAGTCTCAGACATCAGTCGTACATCGACTGAGGTCCCAGACGCAGTTGTCTTGTACCTTGGTACTCACTTTGTGCTCCCCCTACGACAGCTGCGATTAGCTGCTCCAGTTGCCTCCCTTCCAGTCCGCGCATGGTCTGATGACCTGACAGCATAATCCATATCCAAGGTGGCGCCAATCCGGCTGCAGCACCATGAGGTCAATCCCCTCGTTTTGGGATCTCGCAGAGATTATCATTGGTGATGTCAGGCAGCTTAGGTTATCTTAGCGGCTCCACTCCCCGCTCCCCAAAGCCGGTTCTAACCCGAGCCGAGAGTGCAATGGCAACTGCTGAGGTTGCAGCGAGGTCTCGACTCAATACTAGACCCTGTCACTCTCCGTCAATAACAGATTGCATCTAAAGATGTCTTTCAAGGTACGGAGCGGTTGAAACGAGGAATGAAAAAAAATAGCATGCTGCGCAGGGGGGTCGCACTGAACCTGTAACATGAATGGCGCAACTGGATGCTGGGGATGTCGATCCAATGGGCACGGCCCAAGGGCTGCAAGCAAATCAACCTGGAGAAAAAAAAATATATGCACGAATCACTCCATACAGACATGGGCGCAGACAGAAGTCCCTCTGCTGCGAGATGCGACGCCATACAGGCGCCAGGCTGAGGCCCCTGATTGTAAAGAAAGTCGGAATCCAGGGAAAACCCAGACTAGCGACCGGGGGTGAGGAGAGGAGTCCAGGGCAAATAGCAGCGGGGAATGTGAGCACGATGCGAGTTCTCCAAAGTCTACATCTGCCATATAAGCGGGGAAATACCTATCCAGGCAACACTCCAAGGCGACGAGGACAACCTTATGGCCGACTAGGTACTACTTACTATAGTGCTTCACTGGTTATAACTGCTGTAGCCAGGAAGTACTCCGTATATCCCCTGTGGTGAGGACTCGGTCGAACTGCGGGGGCCAAAGGGGGCCAATGCTGAGACACGTATTATTGCTCATTTGGCTCGGGAGTCGATGGAACCTACATGTTACAGTCACTGCTATGCAATCAAAAGAGGTGCATAGCCGAATCCCTAATTATTGTATGTACTCAGTCCTGCAGCCAGTCAAGCTAATGAACCCAAGCGGGAATATCCATAGTTCCCAACCAGACCCTTCAGGTTGACCGCCAACTCGGATGGCGCCACCATCAATGGCTGCTTGAGACTTTGCAGTGAGAGAAAGGGTAATTAAGGTTGTGATGAGAAATTGTTTTTGAAGAAGGGGAATCTTCCTTTGCTTCTTTACATTATGGTCTAAAGCAGGCAGTTTTGTTGGTTGACGCCCCGTCTGCAATGATCTTGGCTGACATTGGTTATAGCTTCATGTAGCATAAATTGCGCGACCTAACATAACAAGCCTTCGTGGTCTAGTTGGTTATGACGTCGGTCTCATATGGATCTTATGACGACCCTGCCTCAACAGGGTGGTAATCCGAAGGTCTCCAGTTCGAACCTGGACGAGGGCATTTCTTTTTGAGCTCTTGGCGGCTAAATCGTGGATAGGTCCTCGATCTAAAGGTCGGCTTTACCGCCCTTAGGGCGTAGTTAGTTTATTTGATCTCTTTTTTTCGGAGGAAGGGGTTTTTTGTGTGATAAGCTTTTGTGTGATACTCGGATCATTGAATGAGCTATCCATTGGATTTACGGGTTCTTAATTTCGATTCTTCCACGGCAGATCTGCCAGGGCTGTACGGTACCATTTTTATACATTCGCGAAGAAACATATTTTGGTGCTTCCAGGATGTCGAATAAACCCAGGTCCACCTAAACTCGTCTAGGTAGCTGAGAAAGTCATTTGATTTGTAAGAATGGGCAAGGTTGCTCTCTGATTATATACCTCTCTGATAAGATTAGCTTGAATCTACCTACGTACATAGAGTGTCCTTGGGTAGCACGGTACGGGCATATGTACATCGATATCCATCTCCCACTTCCATGCGGGAAGGAACCCGACAGCAAACTCCCTGGGCAAGAAAATCTCTTGAGGAGGGTAGTAGGTTTGCCTAAGGTTGAAAACAGGCTTGTGCTGCTCAACCTCCAGTAGGGTATATAGACATTGTAGATATAAATTACACCTACCTAGGGCTACCCCTGGTATTTTTCTCCTTCCGCGGGATAGGTTCAGTCAGGTCCCCAGAGGCTGTCATGGATTCAATCAGATTATCCCACACCTACTTATACACGCGATGCTACCCAACCCGTCCATCCATACCTAGGTGCCCAATGAAATATCCTAGTGAACAATGAACAATAATCAACCATGAACTATACACTAAAGTTGGCGAGCAGCCCTCACAGCCTCCAGAATTCGCGGATGAATCGACGCTTGAGCCACGACCATCCCATGACACCCACCCAAGGTCCTCCCAAGTCCACAATCCACAGCCTGCCCCTCTAAATCCGTAACCACACACCCCAGCTCCTGCACTAACAACATACCCCCCGCATGATCCCAGATCTTCGACCGATAGCTATCTCGCCTTGGCACCTTGACAAACGCATTGCACCCGCCCTGCACCGCAATCGCCACATACCGCATCTGCGCCGACCACAAGTCTACCGAATTCGGCCACGGACAGCCTAGCTGCGCTGCGACCCGCGCGTGGATCTCAACATTATGCGATGACGCCTCCCGCGTATCCACGAACCGAACATCACTCGCCTTCTCAACCGGCGGTATCCTCTCCAATGCCCGAGGAGCCTGTAGAGCACCCGTTCCCAACGGCGCAATGAACGCCCCATGCCCGGCGATCGCAGTCAAAAGCTGACCGTACCCGTCCCGGTCCACCGTCTCCTCGCAGACAGGGCCCTCGCCGAGCTTTAGGTTCGGACAACCCAGCACGCCAAGCCGCTGTACCCCATCTTCCACCAGCGCAAGACACACCGCATACTGCTGGCCCTGCATGAACGTGGCCGTGCCATCAACGGGGTCGAGCGTCCATACACGTCCCGGTCCGCAGGCACCCTTCGCGCCGAGATCGATTAGCTCGAGGAGCTCGTCGCGCGAGCTGGGTGTGTGCAGGAGGGCTTCGCTGGCTGGGTCGTCGAGGTGCACGGATGTGGCAAGCTCCCACGTGCGTTCGAGGAGGGCTGGGTTCTCGCGCAGCACGGTGGAGTCTTCTTCGCCGACAATTTGGTCTGTCGGGAAGGTGTGGTGGATGGCGGCGATGATGGAGGCTTGGGCGGCGAAGTCGGCGATTGTGACTGGGCTTTGGTCTTTTTTGTCGAAGGAGCCTTTGTCTACTTCGGAGAGGAGTTGTTTTGTGAGGAGCGCGGCTCGCTGGACGGCCAGGCTAGCTAGGTGTAGCTCTTTGGCGTAGGGATGTGTGTCCATTTTGTTGAAGAGGTATCAATTGCTTCGTGATGGAGTGGAATCAATGTAGGCTTTTGTCTGTGGGACTCGAAGGGGATTGAGTACCCCGGCAAAATTGAGCCGGGTTTAGGCTGTGCAAATGACTCAATTGATGGATCGCTCTCCACTATCGTGAAGTCAATTCAATTTGTGGCTCCCGATCGTTTCACCGGTGGATCACGTGGGGCATTTTGGAGCTACGTCATTGAATTGCGGTGAGGTGCAGAGAGTGTCACGCTGGAAGGCAAAGAAAATATTAAGCCGGCGGACGTAGTAGCACCCAATGAAGCAGCCAAGGATGAGAGAAAGAGAGAGGACGGAGGAAAGATGGAGACTTGGCGACAGTAGCTACCTTCGGTGTTATATTGATGCCTCAGGCACCATGCGTCCTCACCAGGAATTGAACGCCAAACACTAACAATGTGAATTGGAAGATTGACCAAGCCATGATCTTATGCCTATATTACAACAGAATTATTAGATGGAATTTAGGAACTCCTTTGGGCAAGTTATTTGGGATTTTAACCCACTCCAGGGTTCTAAGCAAAGGGCTGAAGTGCAGCACAGCGTGATGCTATCTATACCATGGGCTCTACCGATGCTCGACCTCCATTCTCCTGGGAATAGCTTGTTCGATATCTGTATGATAAAGAAAAGCCGGCTCCGACTGATAGGCAAGTGATCTTATCACAAATTATTATCATACTAAGTATTAACAGACAGTCATTAAACTACATCCGACCAAAATGATCAACTAAAACGCCTAGTTATGATCATGCAGCCAACACTAGCAGACCTCGGAAAGATCATTGTTCGTGTCCATGACGCCCATCAAGTTCCGCTGGCTTTGCTTCCTCCTGAGAACCGAAATGAGGGGAAGGCAATTCAGTCGCAAAATATGTCGGCGTGGGCAGCTCCGCAAGCTGCTGATCAGGAGCTGCACTAACCTCTGTTACTGACTCAGGCCCGGGTTTATTATATGGCACTGTCGTGACCGCGACCTTGTCGGCATCCTGTGGCCGTGCCTCACGTCTTTTCCGTCGGAGGTAAAAGAAACCCAGAGCTCTGCTAGCACGCCTGGAGTAACACGCACACCGATCTAGCTTTTGTACCCATTAACAGCCCCGAGTTGTTGGAAGTTAAATTTTCCGACAGACTGGCGGATGTTGGCACAGAGTTCATAAAGGGCGTCATGGTGGCAGAATCCGTGGAGGTAATCGTGGTAGATGTACTTGGGGCGAAGTCGGTTGACTGCCACCGGATTGAAAACGCGTCCGCATAGAGTGGGCCGAGGAACTCCAGAATGATCGATTGCAGACCAACTGCAAGGAAGCCCAATTTGGCTGGTATCGGCGGAAAACCATCTAGCCAGTATCTTCAATTAGCGAGGAACTCCAGAATGCAGAGAATGCACTCCGTAGTGTGTGTGCAACTTACTAGGGACAACACGATGCACGACTCTCAGTAAATGTATTGATTCCAACGACCGAGGAGATGAAGCCGGTAGTGTAATCGCTGGGACAAAAGCCCGGCGAGAACCAAGATCTTGAACTCCAACCCGATGGGTAGCATTCAGAGGCACTCGTAGTTGGACCCCATGTGTAGATGGTGATAGTGTCGTCGGATACTGGGAAGGTATTAACACTGGAGCAATAATCCGGCGGAACAAATGTGGTCGTTCATGGAACAATGCTGCTCATCGTTGCAGACATGGCGTGGAAGTTGTTTAGGTTATTGCGAGCAGTTGGACAGAATGCCCGCTGTGGCTCGGCATTTATCCAAACAGAAACCAGAGAGCAAAAAACTAAACGGGCAAGGACATGCCAAAAGTACGATTATCACAGCATTGTGCCTTAAGAATTTGTTTTGTCGGGGCCAACTCTGCGCTTGTAGGGATTCGTATGTGGCTTGCTTCTGTAGGAACTAGGATGCTTAATGCATGCTGGGAAGCGCCTCAAAGGAGGTCGACGTCGTCCATGACTCCATGTCCCATCGTTCGCGGGGGTTGTGATCATCCTAACGAAGTGAGCTAATCAAAGCTAGCTCACCAAAGACCCTACATAGTTAGTTAGTGTTGGACCCTAGATGCCCTAAATCACAAGCTTCTCAGGTGATCGCCCTCGATTTAGGTGGAAGCCGCATAGTTTTAGGAGGGAGCCAAGAGCCAGCCGCAATATATGCGCTGCTATAGCTCTGCTTTGGATTATAATTAGGGGATTACTAAATTGAAACCCCTCTGTGTATTTCGACCCCCCTCCGGCCCGAAATCCCCTAGTATCCTCTTCCAACTACTCTTCCGACTACTCTTTCGAATACTCTTTCGAATACTCTTTCGAATACTCTTTCGAATACTCTTTCGAATACTCTTTCGAATACTCTTTCGAATACTCTTTCGAATACTCTTTAGAATACTCTTTCGA
>PZKB01000264.1:0-26333 GCA_003852855.1 Penicillium sp. MT2 MMC-2018 | reverse complement strand
CCCCCCCCCCCCCCCCCCCCCCCCCCCCCCCCCCCCCCCCCCCCCCCCCCCCCCCCCCCCCCCCCCCCCCCCCCCCCCCCCCCCCCCCCCCCCCCCCCCCCCCCCCCCCCCCCCCCCCCCCCCCCGGAACCGGTACCTAATGGAATAACAACATCTTTAGATAAGCTTGTATGTTGCCAAATATAATCTAAATTAAGTAGTGCATTTATTCAGAAGGGAAGTTCAGAATCCAGACATCATAGCGTTGTATAAATGCTGAACCGAAGTATAGATTTGGGGAAGTGCCTTTGATTAGCCTTCTCGATGTATCTTTCGTCGCTGAAACCCTCTTCACTGCCTCAATAGCCCTAGCACACCAAGCAAAACACCTAAAGCAGATCACCTACCAGACTGAAGTTACAATGCATGTTTATTACCGGTGGAAAGTCCCAAACTTTTGAGTCGGGGTCATTCTACGTGAGCACTCCTAGGTGACCAACAACCGTCTACCTTGACCCAACGCCTCATAATTCACTTCAAGCTTAGTATCGACTCATTGAATCAAATAACTCTCATATTTTGTGATACTTTGATCAATCTGAGAGAACCAATTGGTCTTTTGAATACTCTATCTCATTTTTCAAATCAAGAGAATATACATCGCAACATTATTGTTCTCATGGACAGTCGCCCCACAATTGCAGCCGATGCAAACCACACAAACACCTTATCAGTTCGATTGTGCCTGAGCGCAATCGTAAATTGCCAAACGCTGTCGTCGCTACACCCCGCGCTCGCTCTCCATGCAATGCTATGCTGCACTGGCACGACTCCGACCTATATTGATGCCCAAGGCATTTTGTGTGCCCACCGCAGCCATGTCAACCGCCACTGAGCCTGTGCGAAAGGCCATGCCTTCGGCATTGACTTTTGACCTTCACGCGAATTGTTCGGTACGTTTTCACCAGATACTTGAAGGTCCAGTGGAAGCTATGACTGACTCGAATGTTGCACTATATGTGCTTAGACTACGAAAGCCCGCGCTAGTACCCTCCACCTTCCCCATGGCTCCGTTCCTCTGCCGATCTTCATGCCCGTCGCCACGCAAGCGTCGCTCAAAGGCTTGACGTATGACCAGCTGCGCGAAACTGGATGTATGCTCTGCTTGAACAATACATATCACCTTGGCTTGAAACCGGGACAAGAGGTGCTGGATGCTGTTGGTGGTGCTCATAAGCTGCAAGGATGGGATCGGAATCTGTTGACCGATAGTGGCGGGTAAGAAGCTGCGACTCTCTGCAAAGAAATGGCCTAGCTGACAGAGGAATGATTGGGCGCGCTCAGCTTTCAGATGGTCTCGTTGCTCAAGCTTGCTACTGTTACCGAGGAGGGTGTTCGTTTCCTTAGTCCTCATGATGGGTCACCAATGTATGAATCCAGACAACCATCGCTCATGATTCGATGCGACATCCTGGAGATTGGGTGCCCTGCTAACAGTTTCCAGGCTCCTCACTCCCGAACACTCTATTTCACTTCAAAACTCCATCGGATCGGATATCATCATGCAACTAGACGATGTGATCGCGACCACGTCCCCGGATCATGCCCGAATTAAGGAAGCCATGGACCGGTCGGTGCGTTGGTTGGATCGGTGCATTGAAGCACATAAATACCCGGAGAGGCAGAACTTGTTCTGCATTATTCAAGGTGGCCTAGACCTGGAGCTTCGGAAACAATGCTGTGAGGAAATGGTAGCTCGAGATACTCCTGGAATTGCGATTGGAGGGTTATCCGGAGGTGAAGCTAAGGAAGAATTTTGCAAAGTGTAAGTCAGGCCACCTGCTCGCCGGCTTGTCTCCAACTAATTCCGTCCAGGGTCGATACATGCACAGGCATACTTCCCGAGAATAAACCCCGTTATGTGATGGGAGTGGTAAGTAGAATTCACCAGATCTAGTCTACTCCTCCTCTAATTCTAATCCAGGGATACCCCGAAGACATTGTTGTTGCAGTCGCTCTTGGCGCAGACATGTTCGACTGTGTATGGCCCACGCGAACAGCGGTAAGTCACTATGATCGTCGAGGCCCTTCCTCGTTCTGACATAAGAACAGCGTTTCGGCAATGCCATCGTGGATGCAGGCAACCTGAATCTTCGCCATCAAAAATACGCAAACGACTTCTCGCCGATTGATGAAAACTGCGACTGTGTCTGCTGCCGCCCTACTGACAAAGGTGGCCTCGGCGTCACCAAGGCATATATCCACCACGTCACCGCAAAAGAGACCGTCGGTGCTCATTTGTAAGCTCAACCATCGACTCTACAACTGACCATTGCACAGCTAAACTCAGAACCCAGGCTTACTATGCACAATGTGCATTATATGTTGAAACTGATGGGAGTCATACGCCAAGCCATCCTGGAAGACCGCTATCCGGCTTTCCTCCGCCGATTCTTCTCGAATCTCTATGACGGCGATAAGTCCAAGTATCCCGAGTGGGCCGTGGGTGCTCTTCGTGGTGTTGGGATGGATCTTTTGGAAGATTGAGTGCTACATTTACGACCTACGTCTGCCAGACTTACGATGATATGCATCCAGAAGCGTTTGCATTTGAGCGGTGTTAGGATCGGCCTATTAGATACCATACCCGATGGATCAGTCAATTCAGCCTCATAGCGTGCATAGCTATTCTGTATTCTTTGCGAAGCTAAAGGCTCCAACCAACCCGTAAGACGAACGCACGCCCACGTTCAATCCGTCTTGCTCTTGGCAAATCTCCCAGTGAACTGCCGGATATTCTTGCCCCAGAAGAAGAACGACACACCCGACAGACCAAGTACTCCAGTCAATGCACCAAAAGTACCGCAAGCACCATCATACCCATGATTCTCCACATAAGCGGTAGTCCCATAGCTCATCCCGAACGAGATAAACCCGCGAAACGCGCAAATAATCTCAAGCAGCGGACCAGCACGCGCAGGGTAGCTGTCCAATAAGTACGTAATCGCGACGGTGTTCGCGCCCACGAAGCAAAAGTAGTACGCTGCCACTGCCGACGCATACACAAACCAGTGGAACTGCTGCGGGTGAGAAGCGCCCTGGCCGTAGAACAGGGCGGTGAAAACGCCCACGATGAGAGGGAAGATGAGAGGCAGGAGTCGGATTTCGGTTCGACGGCAAAAGCTCATGCTCGTCCACCATGCCGCCGCTTATCCGATCTGCGTACGCCCTAGAGGCTAGAACATCCACCAGCCGAAGGTGGGTGAAAGCGGGTACAAGATATGATCATATCAGGGGATCCGCGGTTCGTTCAAAGGAATAGAGTGGATTCAGTGCTAAGCGTCTCCTGGCATCTGAGTTGGTCATGCTGTTGAAATCGTCTTACGCGATGATGCTCGCCCATACGCTGACGTGTTAAACAGCCAATACGACCGAAAGACCTTGCGGTCAGTCGGTCATTCTGTGGAAATATGGACAGTACTCTAGGCATGCTCTATATGGCTGTTTGATATTGCTGTGTTCGGCCTTCTGATGAAGTTGGCCTGGATAATCCATGTTTTTGACACCCAAATAGTGACCACCAAGGAACTAGCTGTTAGGCATCTTGATAGTCAAGATGTGCGTAGCCGTTTTTGCGAGTTGCCTTTGCCAACTGGGTTGACCAACTCCTAGGCTCCTAGCACCGTCGAGTACCTATAAGACCCTTTCGAGAATCGAGCCCCAGACCAGGGAATGTGTGGGCTCGCACCAGGCATACCATTCACTTTCAAAGTTAGCGCACTGTTCAATTCATCATTGGATAATTGTGCAAATTACAGCTGGTAATTCTCATATATTCAGCATGTGCCAGCTGTAATCCCATCAAATGGGCAATGATAAGATAACGGGCACGTGATTACGCGTCGCGTGAACGCGCACCGAAGCCCGCTGCACTTCGGCTCCTTCCCACCAGGACGAGCGACTACGGAGTAGAAGGACAACAAAATCACCGCCTCCGTTCCTCGCACGACGATCGTAAAGGGCGAGGAATATTGCCCCGTCCTACCCTACCTCAAAAATGACTCAAGAACAGCTTACGCCGGCGGCGACACCCACGCCAGCGCCCGCCCACAATCCTTCACACGAAGAGCATCAATACCTCAATCTGATCCGCGAAATCCTCGCGCAAGGAGAGCACAGGCCTGATCGAACCGGCACCGGAACACGATCTATATTCGCACCCCCTCAACTTCGCTTTTCGCTCTCGAAACCCAACCCCAACGGAGGCGACCCTATCAAGGTCCTGCCCCTCCTCACCACGAAACGAGTTTTCCTACGGGCCGTGCTCGCGGAGCTTCTCTGGTTCGTTTCCGGATGCACCTCTTCTCTGCCACTCTCCGAAGCAGGAATCAAAATTTGGGATGGCAACGGCAGCCGCGAGTTCCTCGATAAGGTCGGGCTGGGACACCGGGAGGAAGGCGACCTGGGTCCCGTCTATGGCTTCCAATGGCGACACTTCGGGGCGACGTATGTCGATGCGAAGACCGACTACACGGGTCAGGGTGTGGATCAGCTCAAGGATGTTGTTCACAAGATCATGAACACGCCCTTCGATCGCCGCATTATCATGAGCGCCTGGAATCCTGCTGACCTGGAGAAGATGGCTCTCCCGCCATGCCACATGTTCGCGCAATTCTACGTTTCTTTCCCGCCGGGAATGAAGCTGGATGAAAAGACGGGGAAGCCGACTGAAAAGGGAACCTTGTCCTGCCTTCTTTACCAGCGCTCTTGCGATATGGGTCTTGGCGTGCCCTTTAACATTGCCTCCTACGCTCTCCTCACGCATATCCTTGCTCACGCTGCGGATCTTGATCCCGGCACGTTGACCCATACTATGGGCGATGCTCATGTTTATCTTGACCACGTTGACGCGTTGAATGAGCAGCTCACTCGGGAGCCAACCGAGTTCCCGGAGTTGGTCATCAAGCGTGATGACCGGGGCAGTGCTGTCATCGATGGCTGGAAGGAGGATGAGTTTGAGGTGATTGGCTATAAGCCTCACAAACCCATCAAGATGAAGATGAGTGTTTAGTGTACAGTGCCCATTGGGATTCTTGCCTACGTTATAATGTTTAGACGATACCAGTCTCTTTTTGGAAGAAAATATGCAATGAATTTCTCTGCAAGAGCGAGGTCGTAAGCTATGTATACCCAGATCCGATGCGTCAAATGTAATCAACGCCATAAAGCGAACCGCTGAGAGGTATCAATAAGACGAAACACGCTTCCGATGTAGATGGCCCAGAATGGAAAGCAGATAAATAGCAAATATAAGCAAGATCAACGACATATGCATCATGACTTCTCAAGAACCAATCCAGCCCCCCGCAGCAAAACGATAGTATCGCCCGACTTGACGTTCCCAGCTCCAATCGAATCCGCAAACTCCAAAAATTCACCAGACTCGACGTGGAAGATCCGCAAACGCGCCTCCTCTCCTCCACCACGATTATTCAAATTCTCAACCTTCAACCTCCGCGCCGCATCGTCAAGCACCCGTCCAACCTTCCACCGCGAATCGAAATAGAAGTCCCCAGCCGGTGGCTCCGCAGCCTGAGTATCCGCTGTCCCAACCGTATGCAAGTATATCCGCTTCTCGGCAGGAACACCGGCATCGCCCTTCGCCGAGCGCTTCATAGCATTGACACTAGCAAGCCGCGCCGCAGGACTATTCGGCTTAACCTTCGGCTTGGGAATAAGATTCGACGTCGCGACTTGCTTCTCTTTGCCCCAGGTGCGTATCCGCGAGAACATTGACTTGATCGTCTCATTGGGGTTGCTGCTTTGCCGCGCGCCCAGCGGGGTAAGCTTGGCGCACTCGTGTTCCTCCTTCAGCCGATGCTTGAGGCAGTACTGGCGGTTACAGTTCGGACAGCGCACGCCAGGGTCTTTGAGTGTGTTGATGAGCGTTTTGCACGAGAGATGCGCGCACTGTTCGGTATTGTAGATGTTGGGCTTTTCTGTCGCGGTGCGGTTTTCTTTCTGGTTTGCGGTGCCGTTGCGCCGGCGCGCCCATTCGCCGGCGTGGGGGCATTTGTGGGCAGTTTCGGAGCGGTGGTCGAGGCAGAAGGTGCTTCGGCAGGATTCGCAGCGGAAGGGGAGGAAGTCGAGTTGGCCGCAGTATTCGAATTGGCAGTGGCGGCCGATTGATTCAAGGTCTGTGTCGGCCATTTGGGTGTAGGATTCGTTTTGTGCAGGGGAGGAGCTTGCTGCTCTGGATATGCTGATGGGAGACATGGTGAAAGAGAACAGAAATTTCAAAATATACGTCAAACACAGAAGAATAGACCGACGCTGGGAATAGAAATAACAAAAGTATTATCGGAGATTGATCGGGGTACGGAGTAGAATGCGATGGATGGATGGCAACTGGTGACTAATGTGGAGAAGCTTCCAGCGGGCAGCCCTGAGTTCTGCGGCTTAGCTAAGAATCGCGGAGATTCGGCATTAAATGATTCAATGGGATCAAGCATGGCATTTGATATACTCCCTATCATAGTATCCTGTCTCGTCCACATTGTAGATATTACATGTGGCAAACATGGCTCAGCCACCATCCAAGCTCCACTCCCAGCTTACCCTCCTGATCATACATGACTAGATGACCGGCGCCCTCGATAAGCACCACGTCTCGAGCATTCAACTTCGCCTTCAACTTGGCAGCCGTCTCCACAGGAATCCACGCATCCTCCTGGCCCCAGATCACCCGCACTGGCATCTTCCTTCCCACTTCCGAATACTGGCCCTCCACCTCTTCAGTGTTACGGCTATTCGCCTGCACCATCTGCCTCAAAAACCCTATTCGCCCCTCCTCCGTAGAAATCCACGGACTCTTTAACATCTCCATTGTGTCCCTATCCAGACCGCGATACGAGGCATCGCGTATATACGCCTCGACAACGCCTTCGAAGACCGGCCCCGTGAGCGCGGTAAAGACATCCTCATTTTTGGCAATCAATTTGAATAGAGGTTGACCGAACGGCCCAATCGCGACCACATTAATCAAGCAGAGGCTCGCATACTCGCAGCCATGAATGATATGAGCCCGTAGCGCCATCAACCCGCCATGATCATGCGCGACAATGTGTGGTCTGTGCTGCCAGGATTCAGCCCAGTGATCGAACAGAGCAGCAAATACCGCCGACTGTTGCGAGAGATCTGCGTCCAGAGCGAGTTCCTTGGTGATGGCCTCTTCTTTGCTGGGGAGGGGCTTGCCGAGGGGACTCGCACCGAAGCCGGGATTGTCGAATAGGTAGACGTGGAAGTATTTTGAAAAGGATTGTGCGTAGTTGCTCCAGACACGGGAGGACCACGGCGTGCCGTGGATGAATATGAGAGGTTGTGCTGCTGGGTTGCCGAGGGATGTCCAGCGGATTTGGTAGGTGTGGGTAGGAGTGGAATGGTGGAAGGTGCGGTCGAGTTTGATGGCCGGTGTTGAAGTCATGTTGCTCAATCCTCTTTCGATTCGGAGACCAGCCTTGGAGATGTTGCTTCGCGAAGAGAGATAAATGCGCTATACCAATAGATTGCATTCGGAATGCGGCCGCTGATTGGTCAGATTGGAAGCACGATATGACCTCAACACCACCAGGATTAAGGCAGGCTTGTCTCTAATTGTCATAATCGACAATAGCTAGCTTGTTGTTTCCAAGTGCAGATCTTTTCATGTCCTGACATTTTGACCTTTTGGATCACTGATTGCACCTTCCACTAAGGTCGATCCTTTGCCATCGTATGATTCGAGCAAACTATCCATGCGACTTGAAAGGAATGATAAAGTTAGAAGTTGGTCATGTGATGGCACCCCATGAATCACGCCTGTTTGGCTTCCAGGTACCAAGATCTACAGCAAGCTTTCTAAGCAGGGGGTTACCTACAGACTCCTTGCCGATATCAGGTTTCCCACAGTGCTTAGCCACTCAGTCCATCCTGTGTTATAGTCTTATAGAGGCTTTGCACCATACAAGAAAGCATACGTCATATAGGGACAGCGGTGTGGATCTCCTAAAGTCGGACCATCGATGTCTCAGGCACATTGGCAGTTTGCAACGAAAGCCACCAAACCTTAGCTAATCGGATTTCCCCGCATCCATATAAACCTGGGGTAAGATCGCCGCTAACAGCTCCCTTTCACTTTCCCCTTCCTCTGCCCCTCCGGACTTCATTATTTCACCTTCCACACACACAGCTATCTCCAGCCATCATGACACGCGGATTCGCAACCATCAAGCCCGAGTGCGAGGAGACCTTTGACGCGGTCAAAGAGACCGACAACCTCAACTTTGTCATCTACGAAGCTTCCGCCCACGACAAGACCATCTCTGTCGCCAAGTCTGGCAAGTACCAGAGCTACGACGAGATTCTCTCTCACTTCAAGGATGACACCCCGCGATATGCTGTTGTCGACTTTGAGTACGATTCTCCGACCGGTGGTGAACAGCGACACAAGCTAGTCTTCATCACGTGGTATGTTGCCTGATTCAAACCTTGGCCACTGGCCGCGCGACAGTTCAACTACCATGAGTGCCGTACTAAGACATCAATCTCTTGCAGGGTGCCTGAAGCGGCGAGTATCCACGACAAATCGTACTACACGTCGAACAAAGATCATCTTTATCGATCGCTCGAAGACATTAGTCTGCATGTGCAGGCTTCCAAGCAGGCAGAGCTTGCCCACGCTGCCAGTATGCACTTGCGATCTTACACTTAGAGGGACAGGAAACTGATTACGTTGCTTTTGCTTAGTTCTCAGCAAGTTCAAGGTACTTTAAACGCAAGTGCCTCCGATATCACGATTCGACTCGCGGATCGATGCCATGACCGTCTCGATCCGTTACACTCCATTTCTTCCTCTTATTCAACTTCTCACAATTCACAATGCTATCCATATGAATGAATGAAATGCATTACCAAGACCCAAATCAAATCCCATCTAGAGCTTTTGACTTCGCGGAGTCCCCGAATTCCGCGGTACAGAGTCACCGTAGTCAATGGCGTAGCTATACCTCGAATCATAATGCATCGCCCAATACTCTTCCCAGATCGTCCTAGTGACAGGCCCAATCTTACCATCTTTGACAAGCATTCCATCCAGCGAGGTAACAGGCATGATCCCTCCAGCAGTAGTGCACACGAACACCTCATCACAGTGATACAGCATCTCCACAGGCACAAACTCCACGCGAGCATCGATCCAATTCGCTCGCGCTATTTCAAGCACGCTTTTGCAGGTTACTCCTTCGAGGACCCCGTGTCTGGGCGTAAACAGAACCCCATCTTTCACAAGGACGATATTGAACCCAGACCCCTCTGTAAGATGGCCATCCCATCTGTCAAAAATGGATACGTAGCTCCTCGATCGGCAGCCTCCAACAGGCCGCGAGTCCATCACCCCACTGCAAGTTCTTGACGGTTGGATCCATAGATCCCACGGGTGTTCTTTTGACGGTACGAGCGACGATAGCACAGCCCCCGCGCCGCTGGACATCCGGCCCCATAACCCAGACGTAAGGCTAAATGAACATGTACAGGTTACTATGGAGAGTTTTGTCAGGCTGGGAGCCAGTCATGCCGACGAGTCTCCGAGTAACGATCATCGCGATGAAGCCATCTCTAATGCCGCTCTGCACAGCCATTTCGTCGAGAATGCGGTTGATCTGGTCTTTAGGTGAGGGCAGGCGCAGGCGGAGTTTGCGGCAACTGGCCTCCAGTCGTGATAGGTGATCCTCCAGACGGAAGAATCGCCCATCCCAGATAGAGACCACGTCGTATGTCAGGTCGCTGTGCAGGAAGCCCTGGTCTAGTAGGGGGATTCGGGCTTGGGAGAGAGCGACAAGCTCGCCTAAGATCCAGGCGACGCCCCTGGCGAAAGGGTTGCTGCTTGCTTTAAGCGTTGCTGTTCGGGCGGCGTAGCCTGCGAATATTTTGTCCATTGATGTCATGGAGGGTTCGACAGACGAGGGTTCGGGCTGAGTGATGGTGTCGTTGTACTTCGTTCGAGAGAAAATGACGTGCGGTGACACTGAGTGACCCTTGGACCCGCGTCACCATGATCTCACACAACACCGATGACTCTGTCCTGGGAGAATATGAGAATCAATAGATGCAAGTGAGGTAGAAAGATCGACCAATTTCTTTGTCTCGATGGCCAAGATAGTGATGTCGATCACCTTCCTAAAATGGCAAAATAGATCAATGGCCTCATTTAGCCCTTCGCACATTTAAAATTGCAAGTAAATGCTGGCCATTTCGAGCTGGGCTCTTGACAACTTACAGTAAAGTCAGAATGGAAGGCAAATTCTCTGTAGATGGCAACTAAGTTTATCTTGCACGTGCTCAACTACCCCAAGCGTGCACATTCTAAACAGTCCATTCATGACTCTCTCGGTTTTCAGCGAAACGGATTATATCTCAATCCCAATGCAAGCTCACGTGGAGCCTTCCATTCGCTTGGCCAACCATGCAGGAATAGCTGGCTTGGCCTCCCACATAGCGCGCCAGTCATTGGATTGCTCGGGTATAGCAAGCACAGCGGTCACAAACCAGCTCTCCCGGCCAGGCTGCAAATCAACCCCCAAAGACGGCAGGAGCGTACGCCCATGAATAATGTTCGAGTTTGGGTCAGCGAGAACAATGCGACCCTCCCGTACACCAGAAGCGTGTAGCTCAGCAATGCCCACAGCTCCAGCGGACGAAACAACAAGCCCACTTCCAGGACCACTGAGTGTCCCCTCCTCAGCCTCGCCCTCCATCGGGCCAAGCGTACGGCCATTGTCACTCCGACATCCGTAGATTGCAAACGCGCCCTCCGAGGTCTGGAGAGCTCGACCAGTTCGCACACGGTGCGCACGCAGGTGCCAGTTCGGCGTCTCGGAAGCTGGCGGGATCAAAATCGTTTCAATCTCAACATCCGCCCAGGGTTTCCAAGTGGAAACGAGGACGGGTACGCCATCCTGGCCGGGTTCCTCGAAATGAGCATCTTCCACTAGTCGGCGCGTTTGCCAGAACTCGCCATCTTCTGATAGTGCGAGCATGCTGTCAGGTGCGTACTGTTCCAGTTGGTAGCCACCGGTTGGAACAGAGTATCCGAATGCAGAGCTGTAGGCAAATTTACCGTATTTGGCGTGCGTAGCTCGCATCGGGTAGTGACAGGCCTGTCCAGAAGACAGCAGGAACGAGTGTCCTCCCCGACGGATGGCGATATGCTTTGGGTATCTGAGAGCGACCACCTCAGGAAGGGAAGACGTCGGGTAGGGTTCTTCCTCTGATGCCCAGAAAGGGTGTGTCTCTGGCAGTGCCAGTGGGGTGAATGAAAGACAACACCAGTATGGGGACCCCGGAGAGTTGTAATTCTCTGTCAAGTACGCGTTCGCATAGCAGTACCCAAGGTTCAAGGTGCCGTCATTGTTGAAGATGTCTCGCTGTGTAGCCCACCAGCGGAAGTTGCGGAGCAGAATGCCCTTCACGACGCCCCAGGTCAAAGGTGCTGGTAGTTCGACATCCGCGAAGCCCAATGCACCCCAGAATCCCACCATTGCGAAGCGATAGGTCAGAGAACGGCCGAATGGGATAGCCCGACCTGGAAGTAATTCTCAGTCAACTTTTTTTTTTGGAAACAATTGCTAGGTCACATAGCTATAGGAAAGTAGCATACCGTCAGGGTTAAACCAGTGCACGAAGTCCTTTGCAAACTCCTTTGCTCTCTGGCGATACCTCTCTGCCCGCTCCTGGTCAAAGTCGCCGGCAAGCTTCGAATACAGAAGCTGCAAGAATTGGATGGCAAACGATCCAGAGTAGTAGTCCATCTGATGATGGGTCTTGGGACCATCATTACTCCAGCCCCCTCCAACATGAAAAGTATCCAGATGGTCCATATCAGCCTCGATGCGAGATAGGGAATAGGAAGCTCCATTTCTCCTCAGCCCCAGGTTGGCAAAAACTCGGAACCACAGCCTAGATAGGACATATTAGCTGTATTCAACTCGCACAAAACTGAATATCGTTCCCTTTTGCCCTTACCAATTGGTATTCGGCATCTCGCGCGCATTGATACTATTCAGCCACTTGGTCACATTATCCTTTTGTTTGTCCGTCAGGGGATCCCAGAAAGCATGAGGTGCAACCGCGAGCGTGAACCCGATAGGACACATTTCCACCATGCGCTGGTCAAGATCCTCAATGTCACCAAAATACTCCGGACTCTCGGGGTCAGTGCCGTTGATGATGCCCTCACGCCATCGTGCTGCTTCTTCGTAATCATAATTTCCCGCGAGGAGAGATGCCAACCCCCATAAGGGACGAGCATAGCCCTCAATCTGGGCACCGCCTTCATCGAACCGAGTCGTGGAGGACCCGATCTTGACACGACTGCATCCCGGCGTAAAGAGGGGAAGCAGGGGATTGAGAAGAGCACAGCATGCTGCTTGTAGATCGGCACGAGTGCGGAATGGCGAGTCGCTGAAAGGGTGCGAGGGAGTCTTGCCGTTTGCTTGGACAGACATGTTGGATTAGATCGTGCGATGTCGTTCTGTCATTTCAACACCTCCATGCAATATGTATGGCATATGATCTTATTAGATGACCTTTTTTTCCCGGGGCTATTATCCGACGGCCGATCGAACCACAATATCCGCCATTGACCCCCCACACTATCCATTGAAATCCATTTAGCCTAAGACGGGGGCAAGAGTGAGGGCGGGGTCATGTTGGTGGGGTAGACGATCGGTCTTCGCAGCGAAAGCCGATCAAATGCCGATTCTCCGATGGAGAGAATTTCTTCCTCCAAACAACGAGCAGTCTAGTACAAGGTATCTGGTTCGAAGTATCGGCAGTTCTAGATAGAGACAATCCTCCCTTCTCAACAACACCTCACTGCTAGTTTTCTCTCTTCACACTCCAGTACCAACAAACCTTATCCATCGCATCGCGAAGGCGGCTCTCGAAAGTTTCAAAGCCGCTATCTTTCCGTGAACTCGGCTGATTTTTCAGATGTGCAAGGGCAGCTCGAAGCCGATATAGACGGCTTGGAGGCCACGCTTCGGGCGGCGATTCGCTATCAACGATATCGACCATCATCTTGGTGGCCGTGCTGAGCGCCGCCTGGGACTGCTCAATCCTTCCTGTCCACCAGATATCTCTCTCTGATCTTGATTCAGGCTGTTCAGCAATGATCTGTTTATTAAGCAAGAAGAGGGTTCTATCGATAATTAACACACAAGCGCCCGATTAGGCCGCACATTCACGGTCGCGGTGGTTTCGACTGACCTGATCACCACTGCTATCGAACCACACAAGAGCTGATGACCACCATGCAGCTGATGCATGAGTGTCATCATGAAAGATTGCAGCGTATCGTCTAACTCAATCAGTCTAGCTAACTTGCACTTTGTTACTTCCATGCGGATTGTCTGGAGAACTTGATCGAGAATCCAGATCCCTTGAGCTGAACGTCCTTGAGGGCCTATGATTTCCTCGCTGTTCAGTGGACCGAGAGTGATTGGCTTGATTTCCGTGTCATCAACTAGATCGATTTCATTGTGTTCGGCTGGAAGTATCGCGTTTGGGCCAGGCATGGCGGCGGCAAATGGCTGGTCGTGGGACATTGTCAACTCACAACCAATTAATCTGCCACAAATTGAGGCAAATTAGTCTCTTAACCTGAATTTCGAAATAACTTCATGGAGAATATACCGTTCATATATCAGAGTCGCCCACCAGGTGTTACGTTCTTCCTTGGCGAGAGTCCCTTTCCCTGGCTGGCTCGTCCGTTCATGGATGCCGGCAGCGTAGCCCATCCGCGCGCAAATCCCAATTGTCAGCGATGCACTATCCACCATTCCGCGCGCGTACTCGTAAACTGCAATTATTATGCACGCCTGTATAAGTGAAATCGATGGCTGGCCTTGCACGGAAACAGCCGCCTGCACCTGGCTGAAAAGGGACTTGGTGGCGATGTACAAGGGTTCATGGTCAACTCCCGGTACCAATTTTCCGATTGATTTTGGATGGTAGGTTACTAGACTGATGGCCAGTAAGAGAATGGAGTCATTTGCTGATGGGATGCTGACTGGTATTCCAGCGGTTATCTCCTGGATGCGATTGCGGCTGACACATGGGATGAAGCGGAATATCCCGCTGAAGAATTGTTCGACTATGTCATCGACAAAGCGGCCAGTTGCGTGAATAATGCGATACACTTGCATGCTAATAGAGGCGTCCACGCTCTGCATTTGCGAGAGCTCGTCGACTGGGATGTGGCTTGATAGGTCTACGGAGGACAAGGTATCCATAACGAAGATTGAGGCCTTTGTAACGCGATTCAGGCGGTCCAGATGCACATGTCGCTTGGCGGAGTTCAAACGAGAATCCTGATATCGACATTTGAGTTCCTTCCTAATTCATCCAATACGGTTAACTCAATATTTTTGTATCCAAGAATGACTCGGTTGTCAGAGTCCAGAAGCGACCACGCACTGAGTACAATATCCGCAACGCGGAAGGCTCTTGTCGCATTTCTTTTTCCTCATCTTGCACGTGAAGCAGGCAAGTTCTGCCTTGATTTGGAGGTTGTCGGCCGCCATGGGGCTCGAGGTATGCCAGAAGTGAATTCTTTTTCACTCATGGAATGAGAGAGGTTGGACTGCTTCTTACACGCCATTAAGGCCGCCCAATAAGCCGTTCCTAAAACGGTATAGCGGCGGCCGACAAGGTTTGGCCCCCTTCTATTGCTGTATCAGTTGAAGGCTTTCTTAACATCTTTTTGGGTGTAAATCGAAGAGTTGTAACAAATCGCCAAAGCGAAATTTGAATGGGTCGATTTCTGACAAATGACTTAGGCTGCCGCTTAGTCTGTACCGGTGTTCCCGTAGTTTGTACGTGGACTCGATCTATAAAGACTATCACTTAGTCCGGAAAGACAAGTAAAAATCAAGAAACTCATCCCTTTTGGACAAGAAAAGGGTTAATTCCCATACATAAAACAATGGCTAAAGCTTCCCATGAAGGGATCACAGCGCCAGCCCCTTCACCCGATGAATTGCCTCCCGAAGCAGGTGTTCGCGGCTGGTTATGCGTCCTAGGCTCTTTTCTTTGCATGTTCTGCAGCTTTGGCTTTCTCAACTCGTATACCACCTTTGATCTACCAACTCTCGTCACCTCAATGCTTTTCACTGACAAACCTCCACAGCATGGGCGTCTTCCAAAAGACGTACGAAGAAACAATACTCCACAATTACTCCCCATCGAGCATATCCTGGATATTCGCCGTCCAGCTCGCCCTCGTACTCGCCCTGGGGCCCCTCTACGGACGTATATTCGACACTTATGGCCCTGCACCAATATTATACCCGTGCAGCGTGATTTGTGTATTCTCACTCTGCATGACCAGTCTGGCGCACGAGTACTACCAGATCTTTCTGGCACAGGGCCTCCTTTTCGGCATTGGAGTCGGCGGCCTTTTCGCTGGGGGTATACTCTGCGTTGGGCAATGGTTCGTGCGCCGGCGAGGGCTGGCTACGGGTATTGCGAGTACCGGGAGCAGTGTTGGTGGGGTGATTTGTCCTATCTTCATGGACCGGGTGATGGAGAGGAAGGGATTTGCGGGCGCTACACGTTATATGGCACTTGTTATGGGAATTTTGTTGATGATTGCTTGCATCTTGACACGGGCAAGACTGCCGCGGAAGAAGTGGAATCGCGAGTCGAAGTGGTTTGATGTGACGCTGTTTAAGCGGAAAGAGTTTACACTCTTCACTATTGGTGCTTATTTGACAATGTGAGTAAACCTAAGATGAATAATTTGGCAGTCTCAAAATGACTACAAGTACAGAAATTTCAGAACTGATCTCTCAAATGTTGCATAGGTGGGGGATGTGGGCGCCGTTCAACTACATCTCAACCATGGCAGTGAACCAGGGCTTTTCCCCGGCTCTGGCTCTGTATCTGATTTCAATGATCAAGTGAGTGAACCTTCTCTCTCACTTGGTTTCAAATTCTCTTCCACCTGCTCTAACAAAATCCAGTGCAACATCTGTGCCTGGGCGCATTATCCCGCCGTATCTCGCAGACGTCTTCGGTCATTTCAACACGTTCACGCTGTGTGCGTGTGGTTCGGGACTTGCAATTCTAGCCCTATGGCTACCATTCAACTATTACCACTCCCATGCCGGCTTAATCGTTTTCGCGTTAATCTACGGATTTCCTAGTGGTGCGCTTGTGTCTCTATTCATGCCGTGCGTTGCTAAGTTGGGGAAACTCGAAACCTTGGGCCAGAGATTTGGAACATTCCAAATAGCAATCTCAGTAAGGTGGGTAGTTCCTCATGTCAAATCACATCAGACTTCTACCTCTCCTTCCTGTTTCCTGGGCAAGGCTATGGCTAATTTTTGCAGCTGTCTTACTGGTCTTCCCATTGAAGGCGCTCTTCTTCACCGGCAACATGACGATGATTACTCGGGGCTGCAAATATTTGCAGCGCTGTCCCTCTTGCTTGGTACATTGTTCTTGGGCATGTCCACATATTTCCTCTCCAAACAGCGGGAGACATGGAAAGTCTAATGTTATCCTATCACATCCATCGTCGAACTGTATGCACCTAGGTGTATATTAGATTTCATAAATTCCCGGTCGACTTCACGGCAAATGCTTCTAGTTCGAATACCGTCCTTGACACTTACGTTTGACATAGTGATTGGCTAATTTGGCTAGGTATACTCTGTCTGACCTGGGATCCGATCTTCTCCTGATAGAGCCACACTCCTTAGGCTCCAGCCAAAAACTGTAATAAATTTAGTAGATTTCACAAGTGGGGGACGGTGTGACTGGTCTTCAGTTGCTCGCGTGTACCTGCATGTTGCCCGAGAAACGAACCAATCAGGCCTCATCGCAACAACGACCTGGAGCCGCAAAAACATATGCAGCCCTCGCGCGTAGAAGACTGACCCATCCATCGATCAAGGTAGGTACTCTTTGTTTACCCATCTGACTGACTATTAGCGATGCTCGATCACCACGGCCTGGAGCAGGGAAGTAATGGCAAGAAATTTTACCTGTCTACATATGGATATGGCTGTCGGAGAACATTATAATCGAGACGTCCCCTCAGAGATTGTATAGCTACTCTACTGCCAGGGAATGAGCGCGGAACAACACAGTCATGCTTTTGGATCAATCGGGCGCAAGCCAATGCCAAGGTCAATGCTCAATAGACTGAGACTGGATTCTCTCCGTGTTGATTTTACAGTCAGTGATTAAGGTGCAAAAGTGGTCACTGGTTTTCGCTGCGGATTCTCTGTTTCCTGCTCGATTGAGAATGGGAGAAATCAAAAACAGCAGAGAGAACAGCTAGTTTCAGTCGAACCATTATTACTGAGAGTGAGACTTATGCTTCTGATGTCAACATGATCAAAACCCAGTCAACTACATATTTCATGCTACAAACGATCTGGGTAATCCCCTTTCACACATATTCGTAAGCATCACAGGTTTCTCTCCCTGCCCTCAGAGAGACTGAAAGGGAGAGGGAGAAGGGAAGAGGGAGGTTGGGAGGAAAACTGCTCGCATTCGGTTCTCAGCCACAGTCGACACTATATGAGGAGGTCTGAGGCCCCCCAATGCAGCTTAATCAGAACTGGTCGTAGGGAAATATGCAGAGCTGCCTCTCTTTTGCCTACTTTGGTTTAGACGGTGCATTTAACATAACCCACCCTGGAGCTCCTCCCGGTCGGCCGCAGTCTTTAGGCACTAGTTATCCTCGTCCATCCGAAAAAAGCATGGAATTGACAAAAACCAAAAACATACAACAGCCAAAAGTATGGCCGGGCTCACCTAGCGCCCATCGTTCGGTGCTAGGCGACTCGCCGCTTTATCCAGGCGGGCTTCAGGTGGCAGTTCACCTACCTGAATGTTCTTCACCCGAAGACCGCCCAGGGTGCAGGGCAGGCCGTGAAAAGGCGTATTTATATATCTTACTATAGGGAAAGATTTCGCGGGCCGCTAGCATCGATAGCGACGATAGATAAATTATAAGTACGCGCTAGGAGCGTCTAGCTAGGTCTCCTACTATTAAGCCTCCTCTCTTACCTTGTCCCGCTAGCCTAACGACTACTATTTATCCCTACTATAACTAAGAGTAAGGATTAGGCCGCTAATTTTACCTTCGTCGTGGATTTCGATGTTTCGGAGTCACCCTGGGTCACATGACAACCAATATAGGCCAAAAAGACCACTATATCCGCGATCAGCGGATCTGACCCAGGACCCAACATATATAGTATCGCAACTTTGTCAGGCTGCGCCATGACATTAAGAGGGCATTCAACGAGAGATTTTGGCCTTGAAGGTGTCAGAGTTACTTCCTGTCTTGATTTGCTATTTCTATCTGTTCCACGTATGGCTTGGGCTCTGGCAGACCTGAGGATGTGAATTACCTCTCTTTACCAGCTACAGTGCCGACCGTTATTGCCTTCCATCCCGGGAAACAGAGAGATACTTTCAAACCCCAGTCACATGATACGCTAAACCTTATATAGCCACGCCCGTATTGAAAACTGGAAGACGCGCGCAGTGCGCGCATCGGCCCTGAAACGATGAGATGAGGGGAAAGTGAATCCGTGAGAGTCTAGTTGGTAGCATGGTAGCATAGGGTGCATGACCCGTGGGACATGATTTATATCGGCCGATATTCCTCAGTTCAATCTGCTAATGTGCTTCGGTTTCGAGTAGTTTGATAGTCAGGTCAGAGGAATTTACGTTCACTTTTATTACCTTGCATATCTAGGAACGCGGAGGATGTAGAGTATATTTCTTTCATAGTTCTTCAACACGTGGCTATTGCCGCTATTGAATAGCTACAAGAGTCAAAGATGGTAACTTCCGGAAAACTTCTGATGGAAAGGACCTACGTTTGCTAATATAACCTTTATCCCTTCCTTATCACCTAACAGTTCTTTCCTCTTTCTTGTCCCTAGCCGAGTCGTGCTTAACAATCCTTAGAACATTATTCAGTAAGTCGTGACTATTCTCCTTACCCCACTGCTGATTATCTCACGTCGAATCTGATGACTCCTGGTGATTTATTGTGTATTACAGGATTACTAAATCGATGAGTGCTAGAGTGAGTTTTATATAGGCGCGATTTCTTAGCTATGATGACTTCCTCTATTAAACAGATTATCACCATTGATAGTAATAGGGACGGTGAAACCGATAGTGACAACGTTATGATATTGGATTCGCTTCTTATAGGCATCATGTTCCGAGACTCTGCTGGCACTACTAGGGATGTCTTGTCAGGGGCCGGCTGGCGTCGCATGACGTATTCGAAGTCTAGCTCCAGTAGAGCATTCTCAACATTCTCGAGGTAATAATGATGTCGTCGGTCGAGTGCGTAGGATCAGACAGCAGAACACGCTAGACCTCTGCGTCTATCCCACGCATGACTGTGTAGACTCTCAAAACTACTTTTCGTTCGGAGATCTCTAGGCGAGAGAGAGATTGTTCTCTTTATCTCCACATTGTGACTTTGTTGAAATGTGTATATCTCAACTCCTGCAACATCATGAATCTCTGATATAGCGGATATATCACGCTGGCTGGACCTGAAGATAATTCGACTTTTAATCTACTCTGCCCGTTTGTTTAGTCGAGCTCGGCTCGGTCACTCAAGGTAACTTGACTTATCATAGAGGAGCACACTGCGCTCACCCAAAAACTATACCTCGCTTCAATACCGCATGATTTCTGAGAGTTTAAAAGTTTACATACATCGCATTTCAGTTTTGTCCTAGATCCCACTTTTCACGCCGCTATGATAAAGGAAATCCATGGATACTATATGCGACATGAGGGAGAATATTCACAAGATTCATCGTTCCATCGCGAACTTTCCACTAAACACATAGTGATCCTGATCCTAGAGAAGACCTCCCTGTAGCGCATTAAGCCAGGACCTTAGCTCCCTGTTCACTTTCACCGGATCTTCCCGCCATAGCCAATGACCAGCGTTAGGTAGTGTTACCACCCGAACGGACTGATCGAACCACTTATAGAAGCCGTCCAGCATTTTATCCGAAAAGTATGGTTCTTGCATTCCCCAGATAACACAGCAAGGCATCGAGTAGTGCATTCCCGAAGTATCGACGTCCTGACCATACGGTGGTCCGGGGAAATTTCTGCGGAAGAAGTAAAACATCCCTCCTTCTGGCGACTGTTGTAGATATGACTTGATTTCGGCACGGTACGCCGGGTCCGGGATAGTGCGAACCACGAAGTCTAGGTCGTATTCGTCGCCGGGATTGTGCTTAATGTATTTGAGCGAGTATTTCGAGATTTCTTGCTGTTCCTTGTCGTGGTGGATAAGGTGCATCATCGTTCCTAGGATCGGTGTGTTGAATATCACGAGACCGGAAACTCTCCCTGGATGAAGGAAAGCGAGCTTCTGGGCCACAATACCGCCGACATCTCCACCGGCAACAACCGCTGTTTTGAATTTTAGGTGGTCCAACAGTGCAACCAGATCCCCAGCCATTACGTCGCCATCGTAGGCTTCCTCATTAGGCGGAACGTCACTAGGCGGGTAACCTCGTAGCGTAGGAAGAATGACTGTATGGTCTTTGGAGAATTCCTCGATTTGCTCCGAAAATGTCAACTCATTGTCCGGATAGCCGTGGACAAAAATAAATGGTGGACCCTGGCCGTAAAGGTGATAATGAATTTTCACACCATTGTTGGACTCGAAAAAGTGAGAATGCTCGTCGATTGGCATTGGGCTAGGAATGCTGGGAATGCTGGCTGGTAGATTTGGAGAGACTTTGAGAGACGTGTTCATTGAATAATCTCATTGGCGGGTGTAGCTTTATAAAGCAACCTGCCAACGCCAGAGTTTATAGCAACATACCCTCTCGGGATCGTGATGTTGCATTGCTGTACAATTAGGCAATTGCAGGAGGACATTTGTAAGACGACATTTGAAAGATGACATCACCACCTTTACTATGTAGCTTGGGATCGCAACACGAACTTTTTGTATCATCACTGGCGCCTCCGCGTCATGCCAACCGAACCTAGACCCTACTCATAAGTATGTTTTCGTAGTAAGGCTGCGATAGATACCGATCTATCCGTGACCTGGATGAGTTTAATTGATGATCTGATACCTATGGGAAGGTACGGAGTCGCGGATATCACGGAAAACGAAATCGGTGGCGCGCGGCTGTACGGCTCGGGTTCGGAGTTGAATTAGTCAACTTCCCTCCAATCACTAAGGCGATTAGGATCACGCAAGTTTTGTTTACTACAGTACACTGTAGACGGTAGAATGTCGTCGTAATTTCTGTAGGAAATGTCCAAGTCCGAATGCACTGATCATAGATTGCTTAGCCAACTGACAGTAGCCATAAATAAGAGCCAGATCTCCTGCTCAAACGCATCTTGTCAGTCAATACTTCAAGTTCACTATCATTCATATCTGCTCGTTCAGATCGCAACCCCATCATGCCCCAAACAGTTCTAGTGACAGGTGCCTCTGGGTTTATCGCCGCCCATGTCGTGGATGCTTTTCTCCGCAAAGGCTATCGAGTCCGAGGAACCGTCCGTTCAGAGAAGGCCGCCGCCGATGTGGCTCAACTGCACGGCAAATATGCTGACCAGCTGAGCATCTCCATCGTGCCGGATATGGCAGCACCACACGCGTTCGACGAAGCCGTCAAGGGGGTCGACGGGGTAAGTAACCCTCTGCGGGTGAACAAGTAGGAGATGTCAGCTCATGCAATGTTTGTAGGTGATCCATACCGCATCGCCATTTATCATTGGCGCCACCGATTTTGAGAAAGAGCTTTTCCAACCGGCCATTCGGGGAACATTGTCCGTTCTTGAAGCCGTTCATGAACGTAATCCCCGCGTCTCCCGAGTCGTTATCACCAGCTCATTTGCGGCAGTCCTGGATCCAACTCAGGGCTCGCGACCCGGCTATGTCTACACTGAAAGTGATTGGAACCCAGTCACTACCGAATCAGCAACCTCGAATGGAGTCATGGCTTACTTGGCATCAAAAACCTTTGCGGAGCGAGCTGCATTCGACTATGTAAAGGACAAGAAGGTAAGCCAATCAGCGAACCCTTAGATGAGTCAGATCTGATAGTATCATTGATAAAACAGCCAAATTTCAATGTGTCTACCCTGTTGCCGCCAATGGTCTACGGACCCATGCTGCATGCCGTCAGCGACGCAAAAGCCCTTAACACTTCTTCTGCCGATATATACCGTTTGATTGACGGTTCAGAGAAGGAGGTTCCAGAGAATTCTTTCTGGGCTTTTACGGATGTCCGCGACCGTAAGCTGGAGTCTCTTGGCTGCCTTGAAATGGGAGTAATCAGGCTAACGTTCTGATATAGTGGCTGAAGCACATGTCCTGGCGTATGAGAAGCCAGAGGCCGCGGGCCAACGTTATCTAATTACAAGTGGAGCATACAGCTATCAGCAGATCTGCGATATCATACGCGCGAAGTTTCCTGAACTCCGGGGGTCCACCCCTGAGGGGAATCCCGGAAAGCCGCTCCCCTCGACCTACACTCTGGATACCTCGAAGGCTAAAAAGGAGCTCGGAATCAGTTTCAGGTCGCTTGAGGACACTATTGTTGGCACAGTTGATAGCTTGCTCAAGGTGCAAAAGGCAGCTTAGTGAATTCTGTAGCCTCGTCTGACAATTATGGAAGTGTTTTTGTACTTAAGGTCTGTCCAATACACGGCAATGAGACAGATACAGATGTATCAAGCTGGTTGAAGTCAGGCATGGAATTATCGCTTCTATCTCGGTGGGAAATAGCAGGTGAAGGTCACAATGGAACAGATGGGAATCGTGTACATGTTCGGAAAGTTGTGATTTGTGGCTAGTGTAGATCAAGAACCAGACTGCAAAATTTCTCTACTGCTATATTCGAAAACAGATTCCCCCGTTAATGTTACTTGACTGTAGATAAGCTGGTAATATTGTTAAGAAAAATTCCCAGGATGGAATTCTTGCAATCTATCCTCTATATTTCCGTGACGCGTACCTACGCCACGTATAAAAGACAGAGACACCTAAAAGTCAATTAGGCTTAAGAATTTCTCTAAAGGAAGCTTCCTAGTCTTGTGAATATCGAAAGCTAATTCATTCGAGCCCTGCTTCAATTTTGTCATACATACTTCGATCTACCAAGATGAGATCTTCATCGTTCCAGTTTCTTCAAGGCTTTGGTGCATTTTGAAAGCCTGTTGCAAAATATGCGGCTCATGACCCATTCCTTTCTTTAAGCATTCAAATTCAGCACGATCGAGGTAGTCTGTCAAAATAGGCTTGTAGTCAGGGTGAGAGCATTTGTTAATAATGACTCGAGCGCGTTCTCGCGGAGATAATCCACGCACGTCTGCTAGGCCCTTGTAGCAGTTAGTGTGGGTGAAAGAACGAGGGAAGTAACCAATATAGCCATATATCGAGAGCTTCTTACCTGTTCTGTTACAATTACATCAAGATCATGCTCAGTCTGATCGATATGTGTTGCAAATGGAACGATGCAACTAACCCCGATAGGATCGGACTTGCTTGGCCGAGTGCTGGGTGTATGCATAATGCTGTATTTGCTGTTTCGAAGGAAATCAGCAGATCCCCCGAGGCCGTTTAGCATTCGTGAGCCCATGACGCAAGTACTATTTGCATGGGCATAAATATCAACCTCAACAGGCGTATTCATGCCAATACATCCAAGCCGACGAATGATCTCGGGCGAGTTTGATATAGTTTGAGATCTTAGAAGGAGCTTCTGGCTATAGTGACCCCAGTTATCGTAAAGTCGCTTAAAACCATCAGGGGAGAGGCGGATAGCAGTGGATGTTGCAAAGGCAAGGCTACCGCTGTCGAATATATCCAAGAATGAGTCTTGGAGGACTTCGGTCCAAACCTTGAGGTTCTTGAAATCTCCGTTCCCTCTTCCAAGGCCGCCGATGACAGCATTAGCAATATTACCGATACCAGATTGAATTGGAAGCAAACTGGGTGGAAGTCGGCCTTGGTTGACTTCATGTTTAAGGAAGTCTATCAGATGCTGGGAAATGCACTCTGACACTTCATCTTCTGGAGAATTTGCCGCAGTTTGGTCAGGATAGTCTGCCTCAACAATTGCAACCACTTTTTCCGGGTCAACTGGGATAAACGGAGTTCCGATCCGGTCTTCAGGCGAGGTAATCATATAGGGCTTCCTTCCAGGGCCAAAGGGCGGCTCAATCGGTGCGATGTCATGTACACCTTCAAGTGAGGGGCTTGACGTGTTAACCTCAACAATAACCTTGTCCGCAGCATATACAATTTCAGGCGATGCTCCCACCGATGCACCTGGTATAATATCTCCGTTCTCAGTGATAGCTGACGCCTCGATAATGGCGACATCCAAAGGCCGAGACTTGTTTAAACTGTAGAAACCCTAGAGCAAAATCGAATTAATATAGGAACACATGAAACAACCAGTTTGCTGTTTCACATACGTGAAGCATGTCTGATGGAGACATGCTGAGATGTTTGTCAAAAAATTGGATTTCTCCATTATTAATCGCCTTTGAAATCTCCTTTCCCACTTGATGCGGACTTCGTCTTTTGATCATGTTCAGTCGTGCCCATCGATTCTCTGTCTCGGCACCAGAAGAGGCTCCCACGAAAAGATCGTATCTTAGCTTTCCTTGCAGCCCATTATTTTCGACATGATCTGCAAGAGCGGTGGGAACCATCCTTTTTCGAGAGAAGAGATCAATACCGAGCTTTGTATAATTCGTCAACAGATGCTTACTTGGGGTATCCAACACCAGTAAAACCTGACCAGCCAATTGAGGTATTGTCTGGAAAAAGATCAATCAGATCTTCTGGCTGAACAACTTTTCTTAAAAAAGATGGTCGCCGGATGCGGCTTCGAAGAAGGGGGGACGCCATTCTTCCAGCTATCTTGGAAAGGAGCAAAGCCCAGCTGATTGAATCGCAGAACAAGGAGAGAATAATAGAACAGCTTGGATCGAAGTTGCAAAGAAATAATATTACGAAAGAATCATTAACAAGTCTGTGAGTGAAACAGTGTTTAGCGACGTTCCCTGTTGTAGCTCAATCGATTAAACTCCAAATGTTGCGCAGTATTTATATCCCTTTTGAACTTAAGAGTCCCAATTTCGCGATCCGGCCATTGGCAACTGGGGAAACGTCATCCAATTAGAAATTCACGAACTCATCGTTTTCCGGATATTACAATCAACCCAGCCAACTCGGTCCTTTATCGGAATTTCTCGGCATTTATCTGCATTTATCGGTAGCATGAGGATATTGGAAAGTTAGTTCAAAAAGAGCGCCGAACCACTCCGCGCAGATGGATGGGCTTTCTCTGTTTGCTAGCCACTGACTATCCGTATTGACGGCGGTATGATTAGCCGTTGTTGAGCCTTGTGCCCGGGCCCGAATCGCAGCGAAGTCGAATGCCATATTGGCCCGGAATGTACTTTCCGCAATAGTAGAGGTAATGGAGCGCTGGGTGAGGGCGAAGACGTTGAACTTTTGGCTTAAGCTGACAGGTCGGGCAAAGACCAGGCTGTCAGTATAAATACTTGACGTGAATGACATTTCCCACACCAATGACTTCATGTGAGGTAGCAAGACTTGTCGACCAGCGGCCCAGAATTATACTTTGTCTGTGATGCTGCTACATCAAGCCGAGCTGTCTTTCTTGTAGGGTAACCACTTTGACCGGCATCGACATATGTGTGAATCTATTTCTAGAGGTAATGACGCTGACTTAGGGATAGGCTTCGGAGGTTGCGGCCAGCGTGTCGCAAATAAATTATCGATACTGTCAGCGCTATACTTAAGCACTAATAATAATTTATCTAGTTTAAAATAGTTTGTGATGATTGTCAGTGCCAGTTTTTTATCATCGGAAACTCGTATCAGGCCCGCTTAGCGCGAGAAACATGGAGCGGATGATTATACCGCACTTGCTTAGGTTCTATAAACGCTTAGTTAAATAGAGAATCTAGTAATCTGGTATAATTAAGATCCGGTATCTATCCGGGAGCTTATTGAGTATCTTTTCCTATTAGTCGTATACTAATATATCTAGAAGTCGTCGGTTAGGCCGAGCAGAAGCCATATTTAACTAACTTTAAGTCTATAGTTCGAGTACAGTCTGTTACCATTCACATGTTTGCTAGTTGATGCCTGGTTCCTAAGGCATCCGTCTACTATTTAGATAGCTCTCCTGCCATCTCTCCTTCTTTCCTTCTTCCTTTCTCATGCTTAGTTGCTTCGTTGA
>PZKB01000263.1:0-26232 GCA_003852855.1 Penicillium sp. MT2 MMC-2018 | reverse complement strand
CCCAAGATATTTTGCGCACCGTTCGATTCGCGCACAGTAGCTTTTCCGACCCGAAGTTGATCGACCTCAAATGCATACACTCCTACCCTGATGAATACCATTTTTCTGTTATCTACATGCCCCACCGGACGTATTGACGAAGGACCTAACCGCACGTTCGACCCACCAACAACCATTCCATACCGGACGGTCGGCGCGTAAACAGTCAATTCGGATCCCACTGGCATCCCCGTCTCGCCAGGCGTTAGTCAGTATTCGCTTTCCCCAGATACTTTCTTTTGAATGCAACTGCAGCAACATGACCACCGAGTGTCGGCCAGCTCTCACCGCACTGAGAGCGGGGTACTGGACCCGTGAATTTACCTCTCTAAAAGTCATGGATGTTCAGCCACCATTTTCGTCCGCAGGATGTCATACCTCTGCAAGTACCATCGACTCAAAGACTACTGCAGTCGGCAGTGGATGATAGATCACGTCACTGCCGCAGTGTCCAAATTCTTCAGTGGGCAATCAAGGAAGGGGACCCATGAAGTCACTCCTCACTGTGAGCGGTTTCGCAAATCCCTCGCGATGTGTGGGGCAGCAATTCTTCAGTGATGCAACATTTGGAGGACAACGCTGACCGCAAGTGCTCGGCCGGGAGTATCTTTGCATGGTGATCAGAGGCTCGCGCGGATTGGAAGGCTGCAAAACGGAAGAAGACTCCGGCTACGAGCACCACTGGGCATTATGGCCGAGTTATTAGCCCCGTCGAAAGCAGGGAAGCCTCCATACACGTTGGTCCGCACTATCCAAGCAATGGTCTTCGAGTCCGGTCACTCGGTTATTCTCATGTGCGATAACCGGCAACAGGCTAGGCTGTGGACCAAGCAATCGCGTACCATACGCACTGAATTGCGGCACGAGGTGCAAGGGATGGAGGCCGCATTATTCCGGCGACGGCGGGACATGGAGGGCAGTGGACGCGTTTAGGAAGCCCTATCCTCGTCAAACGCATGCTCGATGGGTGAAGCACCGGGGTATGCCCGAGGATGTTGGCCTTCTTCTGTCTCAGTACTTTGAAGTTTTGAAGGAATTAGCTTAACCAGCTCGCTAGTTTAACTGAGGGGCTGTGTCCGTCAAGGAAACCTAGTGGACCGTTCCCTTGCCTCTGAAAATTATTTAGCCCTAGATTGATATTCCTCAAGCTTTTCGGAATTTTAAGTTGCATGTAGGCCCCCAGTGTCATTCAAATGACATGGTACAGGTGTGTCATTGTCGGTATTTATGAGAGCTCAAAGCAAGGACATGAGTTGACTGAAAAGCAAATCTAGAGTTCCCGCTATTAAGCATTAACACTAAGAGGCGCGTGCCCACCCCTTGCAGGCAAAGCCGTAGGTAGTTTCAGTTGAGGTAACGTCTCTTTTGAGGAATAAGATCTCGGACATGTCGGGATCAGAAGTGATTGACAGATAGACGGGCGAATCACCTTGACCGCTCAGGGTGGACAGAAGGCATGCAAGGTCTCGGGAAGACAACCTTCGAAACGTTAGACCATAACCTAGAGAAAATCAGAACTTATTCAACTAATTTCCCTTTAACGAGTTATCTTTATAAAAGCCTTGTCAATAGATATTACACGGAAACAAAGCTATAGAGCTCGCGTGCTAGATCTGATTTTAAGCAACGCTCTGGATCTCGAAAACAGTCTTGTTCGCTCTTGGTTTCGAAGACACATATGTAATAAGGACTGACGCTCCCCTGCGTGCCAACTCCTCCGCTATCGCGAGACTGATGCTTAGAATTTGTATGTCAGCCGGAATGTTGTTCTGAATCCATAGCAGGCTGAGCGCTTCTAGGCAAAACGGACAGCCTCTGATTGCAGTGTGTCCCAAAAGACATCCCTCGGGAACCGCCAGTCACAATGGCATTTTTGTTGGCAAGCGAGAGCGTCATGTTTGTCGTGAGATTTGGAGATCCGTAACAACTGAGGAAGGATAGCGCGTATCTGAGCAGGAGTCGGCGAAGCCTGAAGACGGCGGACCGTATAAATTATATACCGTATAGGACAAGTCTTGGCTGTGAAAAGCTCCAAACATACAAAAAAAAACTTGCGGAACAGGCAGGGGGTGGGTTCCCCACCCTTTGGGCATCATATCGATAGGTGGAGCTGTGGCTGTAATCTTTCCATACTAGAATGGTTGAATTCACAACCTGAGCGCGGCTGTAATCGGTAGACGGTAGTCGGCAGGTGGCAACTAGCAATACATCGGAGTTGTCATTGCAGGCTGGAATGTCGTTGCACGCACCTGAGAAAGCTAGATTGATCGGAAGGGGCTGCGGTTCGCAATCGAAGACGAGCGCCGTGGGCGAGAGGATAAGACTTAAAGCCCTAAGCCCCTGGGAGGCCTTAACGCTCGAAATCTTATTTCAAAAGGTCGACTAGATACTGCTCCGTTATCTTTGTCTGATAAGAGTCGGGCTTTCTACAGCGGTAGCTGTGCATGTTCGTCGGATGACCTCAAATAATCGAGTGGTCCACCCAAGCAAAGTGGCCGAGGACTCTTATAGGTGAGACAAACAACACAATTAGACACAGTCCATCAAATCCCGGGCTCTTCTTTGAGATTTTCTGGGTTATTTCCACCATCCCTGTAGCGTGGCAAACACATCGCCTCGGCGGCTTGACCAACATCATGAATGCGGGGCTACACGGTCTTGCCTCGGTTAAATGGCTGTCGAAAGGGAGAGAAAAGTTTGGAAAACTAACCTCCGCCATGCCGGTCAGTTTTCTGTCAAGTATGGTCTGGACTGAAGCACTCCTGAATCCCACACGGGGGCGTGGGCTGCCACGACGGAGCGGGATGAAAGTGCCCGCGAGATTGACAATGATACAGTATTTTTGGAGACGCCGCTAACGGAGGGATTCGACCCCATTAATGTTATTTTGTACGGCCCCACTTTTCCGATTTTGGTTCATTCCGATCTCCATCTTTTATACACTCCATTCCTCTATCCTTCTCGGTGAGCTACGGACTTCAGATGGTGGTATCTGAGAGAGTCAGTAGTGTTATAGAGGATATTGGTTGGAAGGTAGTGGAGAAATTAGTGTTGAATCTCGGTGACCTGGTTGTTGGAACATCGTGGGTTCTAGCCCGTTGATGACCGGTGCGATCGCGGGATGAGATGCGACCGGTGGAAATATATGTTTCTGACATCTAGGTTCGGACCATCACTTAGGTCAGGTGGGTACCGATGAAATAACTAACTAGGGAAACACAGCACCTGTTACCTAGGTTTTAGCAGTCTTCAATGCCGCTGAGGCTTTGATGGCTATCTGAGACACACTAAACCTTATATGGTAAAGTGGACACTGGACCGTGGTCGGAAGCGAGTAAAGAACGCTTCTATCCAGGGGTAGGTTACTTGATTAGTAGGTTAGACATCTTGCCATATTTAGTACTCAATAGCTGGCATACACCATCGCTCCTCACGGTTCGTATTCCCTCATCTCATGGAACTTGATCAGGTTATATTCCAACAAATCCTCTCAGCTCCAACTCTTCTGCCAACGCAATCTCATCTGCCTCACTCAGCCCAGTCTCGCCCCCAAACCCCTCCTCATCCTCACTGTCATCGCTGTCGCTGTCCGACCCGAAATGCAACCCCCCGTTATATTCGGGCTGCCTCGTCCCCACGCGCATATCGTTCCCCAGCCCGCGCCACGTCCTCTTAATCACCCGACACGCCACCGCAAACACCTGCTCGTCCTCATCCTCCGTGGTAAACGACGCCGTCACGCCGGCAAGCCTCGACTGCTCGAGCCCGGCCTCCAGATCCGGCATGACGCCCCCCACAACGACAGGCACGCCAGCCACGGCCCCTACCGGCAGCCTGGCGCCCCCACCGCTGTTGCGGCCCGCGCGGGTCGACCTCTCGAATGTGGCCCTCCGCGCGCTCATGGTGCCCACAACGAGGTACACCGTCTCGTTGACAGGGCACATGTTGAGGAGCTTGCGTCGGACATCGGGGTTGGCCTTGAGCGCGGCGAGGTAGTCGGTCTGGGACTGCAGCTGGCGGGTGGTGACGCGCGGGCTGGTCACGGTGGCGGTGGCCTCGGAGGTGGTGGATGCCGACGCGCGTGCGAAGAAGCCGGCGAAGGACGAGGAGGTGGATGAGGTCTGCGCCGTGAAGTGCGCGTCGTCTCTGTGCTGGACCACGACGAAGTGGGCGAACTGCGCCGGGGTGAGGGTGGTCGTGGGGGATTCGGGCGTGTAGTTGCGCAGGAGGTCGTCGTAGCGCTGGACAACCCGCCCGAGGATGTTGGCGCTCACGGACGGAGGGAGAGGTGTTTTGAGGACCAGGAACTTGGGTTCGCCTGTTTCGGGGGCCATTTCGGTTATCAGGCTGGAGCGTTACGGGCAGGGAATTGGAATAATGTCAACGACTTGGAGACTCAACGACTTGGGGACGGGAGTGACACTCAGGAAAAGGCGCCAGGGACCCCTATGGATGCGGCGTGCTGACTGCACCAGGGTTGCTCATCTTGAAAGTGACGCATCCACTCGCTAAACAATACCTCGTGCCAAAACCTTAATCCAGCCTAGGGTCCCTAGAGCAATCTAGACTACCGCCAAACAGGTTGCCTGTCGGGGTATGGCCTCGTATGGCCTCAGCTGAGGCTCAGCCGCTCACCAACTAAGCACCAATCGCGCGCCAACCGCATGACTTCGATGACCGATAAGGTAACACTAACGTGTGGAATCTCTGGGTTAGAGTAACTTGATTAATCCAAAATTGTGTCAGGAGACTGACGGCGAGCTATTTTGTATAGTAGCTGATGTTCTAACCCTTGTCCATCAGCACCAACGTCAACCGTCACCAACTGCGAACCACCCAACGGCCAGCTACGATGTCCGTTACGCTCCGTCTCTGCGAAGTCAGCCTTGTCCCTGGGGGGACGACGGGCCCTTCGGCATTCTTCGGGCATTGGAACATTGAAATCAATAATGGCTTCAAGTCGGCGAGGATGGAACTCCGTGACCCGTCCTCCACCTTGTCCTCTCAGGGACTGCAGGGCCTCACGCCAGAGGAGACGATAGCGTGGGAGCTCGAGGTTTATCCCTACAAGCCTTTCGAGACGACACAACACGACACAGCAGCAGGCCTTCTCACGAGCTACGGGCGCCAGTTGGCTTCTCAGATCGCCGCTGGGGACCTGGTGCCCAAACAGGGACATCTCTGGCTGCAGATTGTCACGCCGCGACGGACAGACAAGTCCCCCGAGGCGCTAGGACCGTCGTTGCAGCATTTGCACTGGGAGGTTTTGGAGGACGTTAGCCTGTGGCCTCGCGGCTTCACCCTCACTAAGGTCAGGGTTGTACGATCTCTAGCAGATGGCAGCCGTCGAATCTGCAACCCGCCTCTCTTATTCCCCTTGAGCAGGGCCACTTTTGCACGATACCTTGCAGGTGTTCGCCACCAACTTGGCAAGCGGTCTGCCGTTTCCCCCTTGAGCAATGCCAACCCCGCACGATTTCATCTCGCAGGACTGAATACTCTTCCGGTGGACTTTGAATTAACAAAGTTGGATATACTTCCGGTGGCCGACGCCATACGGCCGCCGCCGCCGACCGACAACACCTTCCGAATTCTTCTGGTCGTCTGCCGTCCGAATGCTCGAGATGCAGCTGAGTACCAGCTCGTCGCCAAAAGCCTTGTGTCGATTGTCGACGACGTTTCGAGGACCAGAGGAGGGCGCACGATATCGCTGCACATCCTCCGGCCACCGACATGGAAGGCCTTCGAGAAGCATCTACACGACGAATCGCGACGTTACGATCTGGTCCACTTTGACACGAAAGGCAAGATCGAGACCAAGGGCACCCCGACGGCCGTCCTCGGGTTTTGCATACCGGATGAACAGGACCCTGTAAAAATGGTAGAGCATTGGATATCGGCAGACGAGGTTTGCAAAATGCTGGTTCAGGCGCAGGTGCGAACCGTCGTTCTGAATGCCTGCGACTCGGCCAGCTTCCGAGCGTCTGTGCCAGGAACCAACATGGCCGAGCTGCTACTCAGTAAAGGGATAGAGTCGGTGCTCGCCATGGCCTACAAGGTGAACGAGGAAGCTGTCGAGATCTTCATGGGCGCATTCTACTCGTCGCTACTTGTTGACCTGGCCTCAGTCGAGGAGTCAACCTACCACGCCCGCCTCGCGCTGCTCCGCAACCGGTCCCGAAGAGCTCCGCTCATGCTCCGCGTTGAGCTGGCCGATCACATTGTCCCCGTGCTCTATGAGTCGAATTTGAGCTATAATAAAAGTACGGCTGCAGGACCCAAGCCCAAAAAGGGCAACCTTGCTGCTGCCGGACAGCTGGCGGCGTCAGTCATGGCCCAGGCGGTGTCTGTGGTGCGCTGGGCCACAGGGACCGACTTGCCCCCAGTGCTGCTCGGGAGAAACTGGGATCTCCTGTCGTTGGAAACCTACTTATCCGTATGCTCCAAGGTGCTCCTGCATGGACAAGGGGGTGTCGGAAAGACGGAGTTGCTTCGCTATGCGTGCAGGTTCTGGAAATCGACGGGCTGGATCAAGGGGGCGGCATATATCGACTTTGACCAACAGCGCCCTTGCCCCCACGAGTCCATGACAACAATTGCAAAATCAATAGCCTCTCAGCTGCGGTTCGGCCCGGAGGAATCGTCAGAGCGGGCGGTTCTCGATAAGCTGCAGGCTGGAAAGTATCTCGTCGTCTTTGATAGCGTCGAGGTCTTCACCCCGGATGGCTCCAAGGGCCACTACGACAGCATCCTTGGTAACTGTTCGAAGAGCCTGGCAAGCCATCTGGCAGACTTTATCGATAAGGTCACCGATGCTGGATCCATGGGATCCATGGTTGTCGTTGCCTCGCGGCTGGACACGACGGCGATTGCCCGCGTCCCTTCACATCACAAGTACCTGCTCTCCGGGCTGTCGGTCCTGTCCTCGGTGCGGCTGATTCAGGATCTTGCCTTCAAGCCTGGAAAAGAGGTACCGCATGCTCTCAAGCGCAGGGAAAATATCGACATGCTCCGGCGCGCGGCCATTCTTGTCGAAGGGAACCCCGTCGCGCTGCGGCTCCTCGTCTCCGAGCTGAGACTCGCCAATTACGACTGCGAAGCCCTCTTCACCAATTTGCTGTACGGGGTCTGTACAACATTGTCGCGCCGAAGTATGTCAGGAGGCAGCAGGTTCGAGCAATCTCTCTCCTTGGCCTACCGGAAAGATCCTTCCGTCCTTGAGTTTGCCCCTTTCTGGAACATCATGCCCAAAGACCTCAGCGTGTATCGCTTCTTCTTAGAAACTTGCGACGAGCCTGACAAGCCCCACGTTTGGCTTTTGGGGGACTTCTGCCGCATGGTTAATGAGTCGCCATACGCCCAGATCATGAAAGCCTTATGGGCCCCGGTGGAGCAGCGGCTGATCCAAGTTGGCATTCTTGGCCATGCAACCGTTGGGCATGAGAACGGAAACACGGCGTGCTACCACATCCACCCCGTTTTTACGCTTCGCAGCCGAGCATTGCTGAGCAAGAAAAACTGGAGCCGGGTCCAGTTTGCGTTTGTAAGAGCAGTGCGGCTCTGGTACCAGCCTGTCCAGTCCCGGCCGGCACCGGACTGGACGCACGTCGTGTGGCACGGCTCCGGCCACCAGCACGAGGACCACCTTTACAACTGGCGCGCTGTAGCCCTGGAGTGGTGTGTCAAGGACAGCGTCATTCGGAGTGACGACCCGCGCATGAGGCAGGTGATCTTCGACGCCGTCTACCAACTCGGACTCTCCCCGGCCCCGCGTTTCGGCCGGCTCGTGATCCCCCCGCTCCGTGTCCACCTCGCACAGCTCTATAAGACGGTCGACCAGCTCCGCCCGGGCCAAGTACCAAACGACTACGAAGTCAGCTCGATCTTGAACTACTCCTTGGAGCTCTGGCAGCTTGAGGATGACGTGCTGAACTCGCCACACACCCGGCGCACCGTCATCGTCGACAGGGCACTCGGCATGTTCCATCGCTGGAAAGCGGGTGCTACCACGCAAAATCCACCTATTCTCCCTCCGGTAGGCGAGGCGTCCTATCAGCAGCTCCTGCATGCGGCTGCCCTCAACACACAGGACTCTGGCGACATACTGCGGGCCAAGTCGCTGTACGAAGCCCATCTCGCCACCGACCCGGCCACTACCGACGACCAAATGCTAAATCTAATTCGCCGCTGGCAACTCAAGTCCCTGGAAGCCTGGGCTGGGTGCGTGGTCAAGATTGCGATGTGCTCCGGCGAGATCGATAGGGGGAGACTCCGGGATAAGAGCCGGGAGTTCTTCGACCTTCTCGGGCTTCCAGGGAAGAGGCCCAAGCCCGGCCAGGTGGCAGAGAGACTGGGAGAGTTGTCTAGGCAGCATATCCGGGAGATCGCGGCGATGATAGTTCGAGATCAGTTTGCGTTTGCGGTGGAGCGGGAACGGGACGCGGTTCGGAGTTTTGGCTGGCTCGCGAGGAAAATTTTAGACCAGCCAATGTGGAAGGTGTTCGAAGATCTGGAATTTCCTGAGACCACAACAGAATCTAAGGGTTCTGCGGTCCGCGAGTCAGGTCAAGCACCGGGGGAGTTGTTGGTAGAGGCGATGATAAACATCTCCTTCCCGGAACGCGTGAAAGCTAACAAGGGCAGACGGAGTGCCCCCACCAGTGCCCCCACCAGTGGGCCCGCCAAGGCTCCCGCCAGTGCCTCCAACATCCTCAAGAAGACGCAAGCTTATATTGCTGACTTCGAGTCAGTGATGCTACTGTCGGCTGGTGACTCTGTCGGGGCGGAGGCGGCGTTGCAGGGCGAGCTGATCAGGGAGGCGCTCAGCTCGACGACCAACTCGGGACCGGAGAGGTTGGCAGACATCCACATGAGCCTGTACCAGATTGCGGTCAACGGAGCAGCTGAGCCGGACTACAAAAAGGGATTGGCACACCTCAGCCGATGGTTGGAGCTCCAGACCCCGGAGCTCATGACGCTGAGAAGTTGCTGCTGCACGCTGATCGACCTCATGACGTGCTACCATGGCTTGGGTCAGATCGACGATTTGGCAAGGGCTGCTATCGAGCTCGTGCAGGTGGGTGAGAGGATGGCCCCGGCTGATTGCCTCCAAGGGGATCTTGAGGCCACGCACAGATGGATATACGAGACACTCTTTGAGTTTGAGAAACTTCGTACGTTTCTCGACCGGAACGTTGTCCTTTTAGGTTCACCTCAGCTCGCCGGGTTGACGGTCGCCGAGAGGGCTCGGATGCACCAAATCATGACAAAAGCGAAAGAGAGGTGGGTAGAGCACGAGAAGGCAAGTAAAGTGCACCAGAAGGCACAGAAGTTGCTGGATGAATTGCGTCCTAGAGTCGAAGATTGGAGAGCAGGTTGGTAGGTGAGTATCTGAAGTTTAGCAGTGTTATAAGTCAGTAGCGAAATAAAAACATATCAAACATTCATCGGCGTCCGGCCCGCAAATCTAAATCCAACGGATGACCGAAAGTACATCCAATAGGTTCCATGTGGGGCCGTTGAGCAGAAAACCCTAAATCCAACGGGACCTATTGTCAATACCCCCAATAGGATACACCACCCTATCGGCGTATATTACTTAATAATATAAGTAAGGTAGTATTTACCCTATATCTAGGGAAGCTATCCTATTTCCTACACTCAGAAGCACTATCCTACCGATAATCAAGTAATACTACTTTCCCGTCGTTGATATAGAGTAACCTGAACAGTAAGGTTACATTTGCTATTGTGATTAGGATGCACTGCTCACCTTTGACTAATATTATATTTACTTTCTTGATAAACAACAGGAATGCAGATTTCATTCTGACCAAGTTACATTTACCACGTGGGCACCAACCCACATCGGCACATAATCAGAGACAGCGTACCATGGTGCCTTTTGCATTCCTGACCAAATAAGCTTGCTATTAATCTTCAATCCTTCAAAGCTGACAAATTCAATTTGAGAATTCTTGTCATAACCTGACAAGATAGAGAGATTGCCATCTGAGCCGTTGTATTCGACATTTCGCACCGTAATGTTAGACAAAGTCCCAGCGGCGTAGGAGTCGTACTTGGGATTGTAGGCCACTTTAAAGTTGAAGAGCATACCCAGGCGGAAATTTTCCACATGAATATTGCTGAAAAGCACATTTTTCACAGTATTGCCGTTGCTAGTACTCATGGCCATACAGCCCTGGTAGTATATTTGGGGCTCGTGCTGATCAAGAATGTCGATATTGTCGAACGTCACGTCAGACATTGTCTCGTTTCCTCCAAAGCCTCCAACATTCAGGGGATGTGCCACATCTGCCCACATGGCCGAGTCCCGGACGGTGATATTCTGGCTATTGCCGCTGTAGCCTGACGATGCAAGATAAAAAGCCAAAGAATCATCCGCGGTTCGCATGAACAACCTCTCGTAAACGACGTTGTGGCTGCACCATGTGTCGATGCCATCACCCCACTGGCCAGAGCTGATGACTCGAACGTTGCGGACCAAAACATTGCGGCTGGAGCCGACACCGACGGATGCGTGGAGGGGGCTGAGAACGGTAGGGCCGTCGACGACGACGTTGTTGGAAAAACTTACATTCACGGCATTGAGGGTGCTCCCGTAGATAACACCATGTCCGATGAGACGAGCGTTGTCGACGTGGAGGAATAAGAATGATCCCTGGACGACGGCGCCTGGGGCGAGATACACAGTCTCTCCAGATGAAATTTCGTATGTCTCGTTAAGTTTATGGTAACCGGGGCTAAACGAGGCGACTGTTTTGTTTTTCTCCTGTTGAGGAGCGCCAGTGTCTATTTTGTTGAGAAAGATGTGGAGGACCTGGAAGACATCGCCATTGACTTCCACAACTAGGTTCGTAGGCTCCGCGAGGGTAAGCAGAATGGTGCGCCCATCGAGCTTCCACGGGATGTCATAAGACAAGGGTCGGATTCTAACGGAGTCGACAGAGGGGAAAACATCCCGGCTGGGTTCAATACTGATGTTGACAACACCGTCAAAGTCGAATGTTCCCACACTTGAGTTGTGATATATTGCTGCACCAGTCGTCACATTGGCTACCATGACCCGGGTCCAGTAGAGCTCGACTGGTTGCCATTGTGTGTCGCTGTCTGCGCGAACGTTCACGACGTAGCTATTAGACTGGGCAATAGGGCTAGGGACCGAAGGTACCAATAGGTTTCTGGGCTTATGGGACTCAGCTGCTGCGGCGTTGGCTGTGATTTGAAAAAAGCTGACAAGACTAAGCGCAGCAACGGAGGCTCGCCCTAGAGACTTCAAAGACTTGGCCATTTTCCCACTGGAACTAGAAGCTCAGAGAAATTTTCCTTGTCTGAAATAATTCGGATACGAGAAGGGAGCTACCTGACAGTAAATAGGCAAATATTCCCACTACTTGAGCAATGTTCCAAACCAACAGTAACCTGCGGGGGAAGTCCTGGGCCGATATCCGCTGCTTTACGAGCGCGCTCGTCTCCGTGAGTTTGCCCGGTAACACACGGGTGAAGTCCCGGGCTGACACTTGCAGGGTTCTTCCCAAGGTAAGATCGATCTATCTCCGTGCATTGAGCCGAGATTCTCGAGACTGGAACGTTGGTTCGTGTTGAGAGGGAAAAGGAAGCTTGATTATTCTCATGCCAGAGGGATACAAGAAAGTCATCTTTATAGCATAATATCATTTCAGAGTGTGATGGCGAAGAATTAATGGGACGGAGGTTTGTTCCTTTGCGTACCTAAGGTTTTAATAGCCCCCCAACTGAAATACATGTTCAGATATCAAGGTAGGTTAGATCATTAGCGAAATCCTCTAAGTGTTTCGGCGACCTATTATTTTTATCCCACTCTGCTCTGGACCGGCGAATGTATAAACTGACCTACTCTTGACCCAAGGTTGATTGTACCTCAAAAAGACAAGAGATGCATCTTTCTCCAATTACGTCATGTCAACATCCTTGAAGTCCCAGATGTCTCCATACTTCTTCACCCGGTTAGATTCCCCTTCCTCCTCTTCTTTTTATTTTAACATTGCCATGCTCGTAGCCATGTTTTAGAGCTCCGGGTTAGATCGAGCTGCAAATATTGTGCGCATTGCTCGTTCCCGGTGTTCCATCTCTTGCGGTCATAGCTTTCGATACAGAAAACCTAAGAGCCGAAAGTATGAGATCAACTTCTCTCGTTTCTACCACGTCAGACGCTTGCCTGATAGCATAGCGTGGTTCTTTCGAAGCGGGGTACCAGTCGCCAAGAGCGCCAATCGGGACACCATTCAAGCCTAGCATACCAACGTCCACAGGGCTGGAATTGAAGACAATCAACTCCAGCTGCACGTAAATGCGTAAGCACACTCTGAGTTCGTGTTTTAAAGTATCAGCTGTGCCCAGCACTGGGCTACATCAAGCGGTACTCCAAGCCTTGGCTCGAGGTAAAGAAGCAACGCTAATAGGTTAGTGCACGGGGTATCCTGATATTCCAATGTAACGTATGACCCTCTTGCTTCTGAGTTCGAAGAGCACCTAGATAGCATCCAGCGTATCTTCATCCGTCGCATATTCGATATCGCCGCAGAATATTACATCCAAGTAGGATTTATAGAATTTTTGAGTAGCGAATCAAGTCAGATAGTAGTAAAACTCGGTAGCCAAAAATTCTGCCTACCTTCGTCATAAGAAATAATCCTTGCGTGAAAAGGACTAAGTGAAATGTGTTTGGGCGAAAGTATCACCGAGCAAGGTCTCCGAGAGTCCATAATATATTGATGTATCGAAAGTTCTGATACCGTGGTGAATTAGCATGGCTCACCATCCTTTGAACAGGAATAGACTCGGGGTTTATATCAGTCTGTAGGAAACATCCACCCTCAGGAGCAATTGTGGATGTTAGTGATAAAGGTGGAGACCTAGTACCCCAGCCTCGATTATTGCTACCTGAGGTTCGCCTGTGACTTAGTGGCAGAAATCTCGCATTAGATATACTTCTGAGAAACAGCAGCCACAATTCACAAGGAAGGCAGAGATCAGAGGACAGAGGTCGTCTCTTTGAAGCTGATAAACTAGTTACTAGGATTCATTATTAGATCAATACTTCCATATCATTTTAACGAACCTACTTCCGTTGCAGAAATTAAAGGCTATTGGCGGAAGATCTATACTCCAAAACTGGTCAACCGTGGAAAGATACTTCATTTCCATCTCCGTCGGGATATTTGGAATGACCCCATAGGCAATTCGGAAAATAAGAAAAAGTAGGAGTGGAAGCGAAGGGAAAGCACGAGAGATCACGGCAGAGCCCCAAGACCAAACACGAGCCTAAGAAGGTGTTCTCCACGAGCTACTGCTGTTCCTTGGTTGCAATAACGGGCTTAGTGTTTGTAATTTGTGGCATAATAGGAAATCGAGGGGTGCTGTCCTCGAGCCCCTCAAGCCCCTAGGACGTGACAGCTTTGGGCGAGCTTACAAGCATCTCTCGTCAACACCACGATTCTTAGCCCAGGTCCATAAGGTGCAGGGCAATGAGATTGGCCAGGCGGATTACAACTTTCCTGGGGTGAACTATACCCCGCATTTTTATTACCCGAGAATATTACCGACGCTATTTTTTGCGCGGCTCCTGTTTTGTCGACTCGCGGAACACAAGAATGAACTTTTGACAAAGCATAAATATCTTGGTCCTTGCCAGCACGCAATGTATTATTCACCCTTGCAATCACTAAACACCCGGGAGTCTCAACTCGCTGGATTTCCTTGCTATTATACCCAACATGCTGATCATCTCAAATTTGGTGGTGCTTGGGGCAATGGCCTCGGCAGTCCGCGCAATGGCTAGAAATAATATATTGGATTCTCGATCCGCACGCAAGTACAGTTTCGCCCATTCCTTTCACTTTTGTTAACATACTCTAGATGGCTATCCACCTGCACTTGTAATTTCAGGAGCAGTCTTGACTTCCAAGTGGTTCGAGGGGAGTAACTACGTGCAAGTCATTGAGATGACCGTTACCAATAATCACCAGCATAACTCTCTTACTCTGGCCGATACCCTCAATATCACTGCAGTTTCAAGCAGCTTCAATTTAGTAAAGGCTGGTACCCTCACCCGTCTTCATCCTGGTCAGTCCGCAATCGTTCAGATCGGAGTTCAGAACAAGGTGGGAGTGGCGGCTGGTACATCCTGCAGCGGCGTCGTCACTGCCACTTGGGGAAGTGCATATGGGTCCCCAATAACCACTACCGAGAAAGTTACTGGAAGCTGTGGATTTGGCAACTATACGGCAGACGCAAGTAGTTTAGCGCTGCACTGGAGTCCGGATTGGTTCAACGAAGCCAAGTTTGGAATCTTCATTCACTGGGGCCTATATTCAGCTCCTGCCTATGGAAGTGTTGCTCCTAATGAAGACTATGCCGAATGGTAAGACATGAGCAACAACCTTAGAAATGTATTAACTGGCTTAGGTATTGGAAAAGAATGAACGACCCAACTTTCAGAACTCAGACATATCAATATCACAAGGCAACCTATGGCGAGAACTTCACATACGATGACTTTATTTCTAACTTTACCGCCACCAATTTCAATGCCGAAAGTTGGGTTAATCTCATTGCTGCGGCAGGTGCGCAGTACATGGTTCCTGTAACAAGTATGTTGCTTTCGCATACAGGTGTCAAAATAAAAAGCACTAATGCCATATAGAGCATCACGACGGTTTTGCCCTTTTCAACTTCTCAACTAGCATCAGCCAGCGATCCTCTGTCCACTATGGCCCGAAGAGAGATTTCCTTGGGGAGCTTTTCGTTGCTGCAAAAAAATATCAACCACAAATTCGCCGCGGTACATATTTTTCACTCCCTGAGTGGTACAAGTATGTTTCTTGCAGCTTCCCTCTCCACTATATATGCTAATACGTCTAGTCCACTATATAAGACTTATGCATATACACCCGGCGGCGGTTTCCCTGGAGGTAGGTCCTCGTCCTCAAAGCTACTACCGCGAGGAGGTTAATGGCCAATATATTTCTAGGACCACCTACCAATCCGTACACGGGAGCTGTGGAAACCTACACTGGTTTTGTCAACGTCAACGATTTCATCCAGGACATTCAACTGCCTCAACAAAATGTGCTAGCATATACCTACGATACGGAAATCATGTGGTGTGATATTGCCGGCAGCGCTAATAACGCCACCATTTTTGCCTCTGAGTGGATCAACTGGGCTCGCGATCAAGGCCGCCAAGTGACCTTCAACTCTCGCTGCGGTATCGCAGGTGACTTTGATACGCCAGAGTAAGTCCAGCCTCTAGCCACATATCGAAAGTGTCAATCTAAATTCATCTCAGATATCGCACCAATGGTGGCACTGTTCTACGCAAGTGGGAAACCAATCGTGGCATGGACCCTTTTTCTTTTGGGTACAACTACCAGACCCCTGACTCGCGCTACCTAACCGGAAATGACATCGTCCAGACTTTAGTCGACGCCGTAAGCAAAAATGGCAATTTCCTCCTCGACATCGGACCAAAGAACGACGGTTCAATCCCGGCCATCATGCAACAAGGCCTCCAGGATGCCGGCAAGTGGATCCACGCCCATGCAGAAAGCATCTTCAAAACACGATACTGGTCCGTAACTCCAGGCTTGAACAACTGGCGCTACACCACAACTCAAAATGCCTTTTACATCCACTACCTTTCAACACCTTCCAGTACAATTACGACCCCAGATGTGGTCCCGTTCTTGCCAGGTGATACGGTGACTATCTTAGGAGGAAGCATGCATGGTACTGCGGTTCCGGTTACGTGGAATAGCAACGGAACACTTTCGTTGTCGGTATCGAGTGCTTTGCAAGCTTCGGATAAGTATGTTTGGACTTTCAAACTGGCATATACCAGTACCTGGTAGACTGCGACCGAGAGATCGAGCGCGAGAGGTGTTGTGTGGTCGACAGGGTAGGCATGACTTTTCGGAATGACCTCCGTACTCGCAAGGAATCGATGAAGCACATGTGGACCATCTAAACATAGACATAATGTACATAGCAAGCATCAGCAGCCTGACTGGGCCTGTCAAGTGGTGTAGTCGCTAAAGTTGTCGATACGATGGTAGGAGATGTACCACTCATAGGAGTGGGTATTTCTCCGTTATTCGAGACGGTAGACAACGTAGAGGTCCCCGTATCCAGAACAGAAGTAACAGCAGCAGGGTACTCCGTAGTTGAACTTGAAACATGCACGCTTTGGCCGAATATGCCAGAAGACATGGTCATCGTGCTAGGAACCTGTGTAGATGGGGGGGAGGCGCTTGACGTGGGACTCGAGGTGGGTAAAGCAAACTGAGAGGAGGCCAGATCCGCCACGTCTGGTTTATCCATGTGATACAGCAACGATCCCCAACCTAAACCATCGTAGTGACCAGCACCCTCTCCCCAGGAGCCGGCACCACCCTCTGCGCCGCCGTAATGTTCAAGACTCCTGTTGAGGAACAAAGCGGACCAAGGTGCCTCCATGCCCTTCCTCATCACGTAATGGTTGTAGAGAAGCTCCCAGGTAGGTCTAATGGCCCCGCGAGAGGCATTGCTAATTTCCGTGTAGCTAACTATCCCGTTCGTGTAGTGAACGAAAGGAACGTCATTTCCAAGGTTGTACCGCGCGAAATACTCCGCCCTAAGGAGTTGAGCAAATGGTAAGATGGGGGAATGTATTTAATGGTACTTACCCACGGAGAATCCGACTATCATTGTAAGAAAACAAGTCTTCCCCTTGGTTCCAGGCCTGCTGCCCGATAACACCAAAGAGTTGGATGTCCAATGCTGAGTGGCCCTGGTCACGGCCGGACTCTTGGCCCTGGCCAAGCAAAGCCCCTGTACCAGGCTCTTCAACTATATTAGTGACTGCATTGTTGATCGCACCGTTTCCATCCCCGGCCTTGAAGTAATTCACAGCAAAATCCCAAACTGTTTGGTTTTCTGTTAGGACTCCCATGGCCATGGCCGAAGCGACATTGCACAGCTCCCAGTTTGCGAAAAAATGAAGAATGTTATGCTCCGAAGGCTCTTCATGGTTCAACCATTTATAATGCATCGGGATAAAAATATTGTTGGCCATTTCGATGACACCAGGCAGGACATTGGTGGTGAAAGGATGATAGTCACGAAGAAGTTCCGCTGCGTTGGCGAGCTCGTACCCCTGCAGGCCAGCTGTGAGGTATTTGTCGTCGCCACCATCGATCTTGGTGAGGGTGGTCGCCCACGCATGTAGGATATTACTAGCGGAATCGGCAAAGCTCGAGTTTCCTGTCATCTTCCAGCGTAAGGCGAGGTTGAATGCGGCCGCGACATCATGCCAGAGGAGCTCCGCATTCTCAGCATGTCCATCCCAGGCGCTGCGGTAGACTGCGCTGACTGGGGATGGAGTATAGCCGGCTTCGGAGAATGAGAGACTGGTTAGAACATTCCAAGATGTAGTCCACGGATCCCGACCGGCTCTGATCCCTTCCTTGGCGCGGGCAATATCGCTGTTCGAGACGAGAAGGCCTGGGTGCACGAAGCTTGATACGAGGGGGATGAATGCAATAACAAAAGAAAGAACGGCAAACATTGTAAAAGAATGGTAAATTGAAAGGATACAAATGTGTACAAAGGAAGGAATGAATGAGTGCGATACTGGAGACAAAAAAGATCACAGTATGAGAAGAAAGGCCCGGTCATATAAGCAATCAAGCGATTGTGATTCCTCTGGACAGTCAATACTTCATCGATCCAAGTCCCTTTGCGGGGATATTTCCCAAAATGGAGTTAGCCAAATTGGCGGAGCGCGGTGGGGATAGGTTTAGGATTATTTTTTTAGCACTACAAATACTTCTGAAACGCTACTATCCAGAGTTGAGTCGTGGTACTACACGCTAGGTCTAATTGGGATCTCCTCCGCCCCACCACAACAAGATATGGACAGTACCAAGATCTGCATCAACCTTACCAAGCCCAAAACTATGCCAACACCTATCGAACATATCCGTGAGTAGGGCGACCTCTTCATACTCATAGGAAACTCGGCCTAGATTGCAGTATTTTAATTTCCTAAGTAGGAAATCATACCGGTTCTAAAATCTCTGCAGAGGTCGCTCGTGTTCCAAGTCAACGTTGCTAGCCCGTGTTTCAATTTTCACAGCTAGCCCAGCGGGTGGCGCCCTGACCATGAGCTGGTTAACACGGTTTGGCGCGCAGTTTGACGCCGTTCTTCGAGCTTGGTATTAGCAACTACGGGCACATTTGCGATGACCACCGAACCAGTGTTCATGGCAGGCTGGGAACATCAGCGAAATCATAGGTAAGCAACTTCCAGAAGAGCGGTTGGATTCTGATCTCGGAAATCAGTTCGGTATCCACAATTTCATCAATCATGTCTTAAATTCCTTTAACCATATTAACCTTCTGTGCGCCGTGAAACATGATGTACCCAAGTGTGGCACTTCATTTTATCAAACTCTGATCCTTTGAACTCTCGCATTCCAGTTTGAAGATCATTTCTTGTGATAATGGTATTGGCAAGAAGCTCGCCAAGATTGGGCCAGCAACTCTTTGCGCACAGGAGCTGACTGCTCAGGGAACAGAAGGGCAACAGTGAAACCCTGACTTTCTCTGAGGAGCCGCCATCTACCTAGAAGAAGAGCCTTCGTCTGTTCGGACAGGGTAAAAGAGGAAGAACCCTCGAAACTAACAGTCTCTTCGCCATATTAAAACCCCCGTTCGGAAGCTAGTAGAAGCCAGAGGAAACAGAAAAACGGGACGATCCCGTGATTCCGCAGCCTTGACTTCGACCAGATCGGCATTAAACAACTTCGATTGGTTATCCTGCTTGAATTCCGTCCTGTCAACCCTTATCGCCCAGCTCCGTTCACGATTGGCGGCGTTCGTCATCAACCGACGTGTTGGACCGCGGACGTAGTCTTCCAACTTCCAAGACCTCTCGGTCGCCCAGGGGGTTGGTGTTCCTAATACCCATCGTCTCCACCAACTGGGCCCGCCAGTCTATCCCGGCTCGTGGTCCTCATCGCCCTCTGCTGGTTCCGGCTCAATCACGACGTGATGGGACTGCCCCAGAAGGCCTGGTTATACGTCACTTCGGCCACATCGCGGGTATCGAGTGTAATACAATTGCATCGTAGTCAATTTGAGTACCCGAGATCAGTCAACGTGATCTCGTCAAAGAAGTTCTTTCTGAGTTCAGCGTACAGTGGGCCCTGCATCAAAGTGTGTCGGTGTTTGGGGCCCCCTCCACAGTAACACTTATCTGATTCGACCGCCTCGATTTTGAACTGGAAATGATTCAGTGCAATTCGCATCGATCTCATCGGAACCGGAATAGGGCTATACTGCTTCGACAGAGACTCAAATACCCGAAGCACCTTCCTATCTAGGGATTGACCGGTGGCTAGTTCGGCCTACCAGTTGGCTCCCTCGCCCACGCTTGTGCCCATCTCTCTTTGCTATGCCGCCTCACACGGATATGTGGTGAGTAAGTGCTTTGCAGAGACCGGGGCTAAAAAAGTATGTAGTGACAGTCAAGAGGATAATCCCCATCGAGGCGGTAAGTTACCACGTCATGTATCTAGAGTATTCTTCTCTCTAGACCTAGGTAGTCTGTTCAAACAGCTGTGACGATCTAAATTCAACCATACCCATATAGGGCTGATCTTGTAAGACTTTACCGCATCGTGAGCATTTTTCCAGCATTTATCTCATTAATCTGCGACACTATGGATGTAAACCGTAAAGCCAATGGACACAGAAATATGAGTTTTGACAGACGGATGGAATGAACAGGCCACGAGGAAAGCGCTGCCTTCTTTCCTCTACCAGTATGTCGCCCATGCACTATTCCCCCTCACAACATCAATAAAGTTCCGAGCTATAATTTGGTTTGTCCGTTGCGATGGATGAAGCTCGTCAAACCACATAAAAGAATCTGAACTGGGTAACCTTGTGCATGTAGTTCCATTAAGATCACAATGCTTGTCGAACCCGGTGACATTTGCAGGAGCGCTTCCATTTAAGTATGACGTTGGGTGGTTGTAAATATCAGTAAACTAGTAAGTTAGCTATAGACAGAACCTTTATATCTGCCAGTGCTTGAACATACCAGTCCGAACATATCCATTAGAGCAAATCGAGCCCCAGGATATCGGTTTTGGATTATCAGTTCAAAGGGGGTCTGATATTTGAAAGCATTATTGACACTGGTAACCTGTTCCCACATCCGATAACTGATCGCGGTCAAATTGCTGGGCTTATCCGGCCAGTAGTGGTTTGGTCCGACGCCGTGATGTTCTGGGGAGGCATATAATGGGGCCAACTGCAACGGCGCTACATTCATAAGCACAAAGAAGCGACCGCCGTTTTCGTAAATTTTATCCAAAGCTGAATAAACGCATGCGATATAGTCGGGGATTGTCTTATTTGCCACTTGCGAGTCGGTGATGAATGCGTAATTACCCAAGTCATTTGTCCCGATCCATATCGAGTAAACTGTCTCGTGAGATGGAATATGTAGAAATCGACCACCTGAAGCAGTCACATAGTGGCTATCTGCTATGTAGGCGGGAACCTCGTACTCCAGGACTGAAGGGAAGGGTGCATCAATATAAGAGAAGACCCGAGGTGTAATGTTGTTTGAACACGCTGCCCCGCTGACTGCATAGTCGTAAAGATTTATCCCGGCATAGTCAGCGACAAAGCGAGCCCATGTATAGCCGCCAGAGGCAGTATCATTATTCTAATCCAATAGATGTGAGTAAAATGCCATGTTCTCTCTGCGTGTCCTTACACTAACCATTGGGTTTACCCATCCAACTGGTGGGGCCGAGCCATGATGTGTCATGAAATAGTTAAGTCGGGATTCATCTGTGTAACTATCTCCGAAGGCGACAAGGGTCTTAAAATGACGTAGGGACCAGGCATCTTGGGGATAGGCCAGTGAAATCCCCATTAGACAAGCGAAAGCTCCGAACACAGAATGAGAATAGAACATTTTCAGGAAGTGCATTGGATTCAATCGGCGGGCAAACTGGTTGACATGGACTGATATTTGAATTGGAGGGGAGCCTGCATGGATGAAATGACCGGATAAATTGTGAAGGGATCTCCATTTATGTGAGGTGACTTTCCCCGCACAAAGTCACACAGCCCTAGCTAATGCTCCAATAGGAATATCTCCCTTGCACTATAGTGCTCTTTTTCTGTCGACCGTGGCCTTTTAGTGTAAGTGGAGATACGGCGATGGCTGCAGTCGAATCTGGAATAAGGAATGAACGGGTAAATCTAAAGCGTAATTTTCAGATTAGCCTCTGGCGGATTGAGCAGGGTCTCTGCAAGAGCCTCGAAGAAACAAAAAACATGGTAATGATTGTAAGATTATTGAGATGAGATATTCATCGAGCATGAATTTTGGCGACACAGCTATTGTGGTCAAGGACACGCCATAAAGGGGCTAGTGCCCCTATCGAATAGATATACCTCACCCAGGTTCTTGAAGTCACTCTACCCCCTTGAAGGTTAGGTAGGGTTTCCTTTTCCCAGGCCTGTTTATTCAAAATCCTTGTCACTCCTCCAAAGATTGCTATTTTTGCACCTCGCCCTCGCTGTACCGCGTCGCTGAGTCTTATACAGTCTGTCGTACGAATTATGGCGAGGGTCACGGTCATAGAGTTGTTTTCCAGTGAAGGCCGTGCTTTGTATGCGAGGTTCGGTTCGAGTATGGCTGCTGCCGAGTGGAAGAACCCGGATGCGATAATGTGTGATAGGCCTATGCGAACAACGACAGCCGTGAGGACGCCGACGGCGAGGCTGGCTTTGGCTCCTTGGGAGATGGGTCGGAGGCAGGTGGCGCTTGGGTGAACTTATACCATACTTTGATGTGTTTATAACCTGTCCTTTTCTAGCGGAAGCCGAGTAGATTGACATAAATCAGATGACTATATCTCGGGGGGACTCCATATGTGAGCCGTAATACAAACCACAGAATTATCCTCACACATCATCAAGACTATGCCTTCTCCTCCCCGTTCCAGCCGCTTGGTTGACTTTCTTTTGCACCCGAATATTCTTCCATCCTGACCCCCAGGTAAAGGCAAACGAGGCCACTGAGATTCCAATACCTAGGTATATCACATTGCCAATGGCTGTGCTGTACGCCTGTAGCACACCCGCGAACCGCTCGCCAGAGACGGGGTTCCAAATTGAGCGAACCCCGGCGGCAATAATTACACTGGTGTTCACCCCGGGAACGTTCTCTATCTGCTGCCACAGCACGTGGCTGAAGATAGTCTGGGTGGCGATCAGAAAGACGCCACTGCCAAAACTCTGGCAGAAGACCCGGCATAATCGCCATGGAGACAGGGATCTGAGGGGCTGGAACTAAATATTGAAAAGCGAAGTAGGACTAGTTGGTATCAGTGATAGTTGGGGGGCAATGAGAAGAGAATATATCGAACTGACCCCTGTGGCTGCTGCACCACAGCCTGTTCCGTGTAGAATCTGGTAACCTATCAGTGGCCAACCGAAGTAGATGGCAACAGCGTGTAGAGCAGCCCTTAGGCAATGGACCTAATGACCGTCCCGCTCACTAGCCTGGGGAGATAGTGGCCGCGAGACTCCACTAATCACAACGTCCACTATCCTTGGTAAAACGTGGTTGTTCTCTCAGAAAATAGCAAAGGAAGAACCTCAACCATAGTACCAGATGTCACAGCAAAAACCACCTGCGCAATGATAGTCGGCAGGATATGTACACCACTTATGACCGGGCGGTCATTCTCGACTGCCTGGAAGTATAACCATGGTAGTTTCATTCTCGGTGGAATTGCGAACTCAATCTATGATAACTTGAACTGCTTGATTCTGACCGATCTAATTCGCTCAGTGTTGAGAAAAGCACATCTGGAAACATATGCCGCCGAAGGCGCCTGCATGGGATTTATGACTACTATCCACATGAAAACTCCTTATGGCTGATATAGTTGCTGTCCCTGCCCTGTGTTGAGTAGCTGACTATTGAAAGATTTTTTTTTTTTCACGATTTTTCTACATCATTATTTACACATATGTAGCAAGAAGGCGGACTCAGTACCAAACATGAAAAGTCATCTATAGACTGAATCATGAATCGGATACAAACTCCTGTGCTATGAGTTTTCCAATACAGCTATTATAATGCGGTCCACGAATGGACTGGAAAAGGGGGCGTTTGGAGCTCAGCGACCTGCCATTGAATATACTCGACGATAGCACGAGGACGTTTCAGTGGGTCATCAGATCCTCACAATCCCAGTGCCTGGCGCCTGCTCTTGCTTGAGAGATCCAAGTAGGGGGCCTCGCCCAGCGAGGCGACCCGATCTCCAGCTCGCGCTTCGGCGTAGTCGTAGGTGGCGCAGTGCCACATGCTGCGGTTATCCCAGATGGCCATGTCGTTCTTGCGCCACTTGAACCGTACCTGGGCATCGTGGTTCTGGGTCACCAGGTTGAAGAGGTAGTTGAGAAGCATGTCGGACTCATCCTTGGTGACGCCATTGATGCGCTTGGTGAAGCCCTTGTTGACGTAGACAGACTTCCACCCCGTCACAGCTGTAAAGTGTCAGTTGGTGTGAAAGGTGTACGGGAACTGTGGGAAGGGACGAGAACTCACGATTGGTTCGGATCACGGGGTGAATGGCCTGAAGGTTCTCGCCAGAGTTCAGCGGCGAACCTCGGATGCCCTTTCGGATGGGGTTGCCCAGACGTTTGGCCTCATCGTGGAAGAAGTTCGCATCATGAGTAGCTGTCAGGCCCTCGAGGAACTTTTGCATGGCGGGGGACAAGCGGTCGTAGATTTCATAGCCGGATGCCCAGAGCTGTTGACTGTTAGTTGAAATTCAAACAGAAGCTCCTCAACAAGCGACCAGTAGTCCGCCTAGAGGTTTCAGAGTTGGGTGTTGAGTTGAAAACATACAGTGTCGCCTCCCGTTGCGGGAAGGGTGTGAATCTTCAGCATGGCATAGTCTGAAGGGACGGGCTCGAAGGAGATATCAGTGTGCCAACCGGCGCTGGCAAAACGGCTCACATCACTGAGCTGATGAGTGAGGCCGCCGCCCTTCTTCTGCTTCTCACTGCTAATGACGCTGATCTGGTCACCCAGCTCGCTGCCCTCCTCGGTAAGGGGGTGGACATGGAGGCCTGATGACTCGGGCTATGGAAGACTCATCAGCCGGGGGTACTCATGGTGGAAAACAGAACGGTAGGAAGGAGAGGGGCTGCTTACGCATCCGGCCACTTCTGTCAATCGGAGGCAGAATTGTTTCATCTGCTCGGGGGTGACAACCTGGTCACGAAGGAACACAACCCCACGTTGTGAGACTGCAGAACGAGTTAATACAGAGGACCGCCCCAAGGTTCTGGTATCTGGAATTCCTACTGATGCTTGCAAGATCCCTGATCATGGCGTCATCTGCCGAGAGTAGTTCAGTCACCTGGAGACCTTCATACTCGCGGCCGATAACGGGTGTGATGTCTGCATGGGTGAACTTCTCCAGCGATCCCGAATACACCAGCGGCTCGCGGCATCGGGTCTTTGCTTCGGAGTTGCCGCCCACAATCTTGCACCCGACGGCACTGGTCGAGATGGTCTCGGCGGAGGGCATGTTGTAAGAAGAATTGTGAGGCAAGGTATGATAGAAAAGAATTTGTTGTGTTTGACACTTTTTCTGCCTCTATCTTCGGGGAGCTCACTTTGCATTTATCAACGAAGTCGATATCTCCGCCAAGCTGCCGACGCAGGAGAATTCGGGACCGGAGAGCCGATCATGGGATGCGACTTGTTCCCCCCACGGACATGTCCACCACTCCAATGCAGTGCCTCGCACGATCAATTGGCTCGACCCCGGAGAAATTCTCGGAGTTGGAAACGGCGTGTGCGATTGGCAGGGATGAATGACCCCGTGGTCATTACCCAATCGTCTTCAGCGGCCATCTCCAAAGTCCAAATTGATTTCGTTGCCAAAACGCCACGTGAGCACGTGCTTGGAACGCGATATTAGTCATCCCCGACATGGCCAATGGGCCACCACCCCAGGGGGTGACCTCGGCGATTCCTTGGATTTGCTTCGTTGGAAAATGGCCAACCTGCCCCAGGGGGTCTCTGGGGCCCCGGATTTGACCAGGGAGGATGGCTGAACAAGTGAACATGGGGGGAGACTGAACACCAGCAGAGTTCCAGAGGCGAGAAGTGGATACACGCATGCCCCAGCTCCTTTTATTGTGAACTCCCATTAATGCTCTGAGATCCCCCGCGGTAAGACCAGCTCGGACATCAATTCATCAACATCAGAAAATTTCCTCACTCTCACTTCTCGTTCACCAAAGTCGGAAATCCTTGACTCTTGCCAGCCGTGCAAGCCTCCTAAGTGTGGCCACCAGGCCAAGCAGCACGACCTCATAGACAACGTCGACATGGACAAGGCCTCCGTCGCACACGTCTCCGACGTGTCGGACGGCTCAGACGTAGCGCTGGCACAGGTGGGTCGAGAGAGACTCTCCGATCGGCTTCCTCCACACGAGACGTATGAGGGCCGCCATCGGTGGGATCCCGACTTGACCTGGACCGCCGACGAGGAGCGCAAGGTGGTCCGGAAGACGGACTTCTACCTTCTCTCCTGCTTGTGCGTGATGGTAAGGTCTTCCATCATATTGCCTCCTCTGCATATTTTACTTCATACTTGGCCCTCAATGGCATAGGGCCAGATCACTGACTGTTGTGGGAAAATCTAGTTCTTCGGTCTCCAGCTAGATCGAGGAAACTTATCCAATGCGCTCGCCGATGATCTGCTCAAGGACTTGAAACTGACGAGCAATGACTACAACAACGTGAGAAGGCTTTACTTGCCCACTGGGGTGCGATGCTAATTCATGCAAAACAGGGAACCACGATTCAGCTCGTCTGTTTTCTGGCGGCTGAGTTCCCTGTGCAGATGATCACGAAGAGGCTTGGCTTCAAAAGGGTCTTGCCGACCATGATGTTCTCGTGGGGTATCGTCTGTATGTCTTCGTGGGGGGGGGGGGGGGGGGGGGGGGGGGGGGGGGGGGGGGGGGGGGGGGGGGGGGGGGGGGGGGGGGGGGGGGGGGGGGGGGGGGGGGGGGGGGGGGGGGGGGGGGGGGGGG
>PZKB01000262.1:0-26477 GCA_003852855.1 Penicillium sp. MT2 MMC-2018 | reverse complement strand
CCCCCCCCCCACAACCAAATTATAAACACAGTGTGTTGGACCTTTTTATAGCCCCCCCCCCCCCCCCCGGCCCCCCTCCTCTCACTACTCTTTTTCGCGTTGCTCTCTGACTCATCCTCCCATCTAGATTGAGAAATTCATTGAGACCATCTTCCCCAGCCAAAAGGCCGAGGACGCCCAGCGCCGTGTCAAGGGTGAACTCAGCCGGGAGGAGCTGGAGAAGCGCAAGGCAGAGGCAGACAACAAGTCCGACGTCTACTTCTTGATGGCCATCATGGGTGTGATCATCTTCCTTGTGGCTGGTGTTATGGTAAGTCCAGCGATTCGCATCTTCCAAGCCCCTGCCTAATTCGATTATAGATGGGTGCTGCTTGGTTTTTCGGCGCTCGGTTTGACCTTGCCTGGCAAGAGATCAAGTCGGGCAACTTCAGACCTCCCGCGGTTACGCACAAGGAGCTTTGATTCGATGTATTATTTTCCACCCCTTTTTCGACGGCGTTACGACCTTTTACTGCCTAATATTCGATTCCCCCTCCGCCGGTGGCCCCTTGTTACATATATCCCCTCGTCCCATCCTCTTGCGCCACCGGTGCCACGATGTGTATTGATAATAAACTATCATTCTTCTTCTACCATCAGCTAACTCGCCTGACCACCTTGGATCTCTCCAGCAACACACTTTCCACCCAGCACGGATGTCAAATTGCGATCCCGCCTTCCCATGGCTGCGGTTGTGCCGAAGAAGTGCTTATATTGATCGGGACTAGCTCCCTCATGACCAGTGAAGTACTAGATTTGTGTCCGATGGCTTAAATGTCACGGTGGCACACTTCCATTGAAGATCTGGGACATTCCGAGTTGTAACACTAACATAATTGAATGCCATACTGTTTCATCGTCGTCCCCGTGCCTTTCCATTCTGCCTTTTCCTTCTCTAGCACGGATGTCAAATTGCGATCCCGCCTTTCCATGGCTGCGGTTGTGCCGAAGAAGTGCTTATATCAACCGAGACTTGTTCTCTTTAACCAGTGAGTACTAGATTTGTGTCCGATGGCTTAACTGTCGCGGTGGCACACGTCCATTGAAGATCTGGGACATTCCTTCCACGTAGAACTAACATTAGTTGAATATAACTTGATTGTGAATATTCCGTGCTTTTCCCCCTTCCGAATCATCTAGCACGGATGTCAAATTGCAATCTAGCCCTGTTCATGGCTGTGGTTGTGCCGAAGAAGTGCTTATATCGATCGAGACTTGTTCTCGTGGTCCAGTGAGTACTAGATTTGTGTCCGATGGCTTAACTGTCGCGGTGGCATACATCCATTGAAGATCTGGGACATTTGTAGACAATACCTATCCATTATGTACCGATACACCATGATCATATTCGATTCCATAGGTATCTCTCCGTGCTTACAACCGGGCTTACAATAATTTTATCCATGAGGCGGTATTTCCTGTTCTGACTTCCAATTACTTCCACATAGCCAATTGTAGCTCACAAACCTCTGGTCCCAAGCGTTGGTTCTCTGGTCGGGTTCTGGGGCATTTCCGCGCCTCCAGCTCGCATCAGATATATGGATCATGCCAGTTCCAGGAAGTTCAACCCCGGTGAAACAAGCCGTGGTTAAAGCCCGGAGGTGACCCCACCCAGAATAAAACCAAATTGACTTGCTTCATCCAAAATCTTGACATACATTCACGTCTTGAAGAACAGATACCTACGTAGCTGGGTTTACCACGTTGGTTGATCCGGAAACTACGAGCCACACCTTCCTACTGTGCCTGGTGTTGGGACCCGCCAGGGTCATCGCCACGCCACTGTTCGGCCTTGACGGGCGCTAGTTATGCCGAACTAGAAATCTCTGCTTTCTCCTTTCTCTAAAGCCCTTCCTCGATCTTCAATAACCCAGGTAACTATTCCTCTATTCGCGCTCTGTCAAACTACAAGCCTCCCCTCGCTCTTTGAAGGCTGTCGCCAGACTGGCTCGGTAGTTGGCTGTACGCAACTGCCGTCTTATGCACTCCGTACTAAGAACCATTGCCCCACCATTCGCTCGGGCTTCGCACGCTTCACGCCTATTTTCTATCTCCTCACAACCTTTTTACCCGATGGGCAAGAATAACAAGGCCGCTTGCGCCGAAAATGCGGGCGAGGCTTTGCCCCCGCTCTCTGCCAGCGATTTGCGGACCTACAACCGCCTCGCGGACCAGATGGACGGCTTCGTAAGCATTGGATATCTGCCCCCAGGGGAAAATCTCAGAAGTGATAGATTACTGACAGCAAGCAGCACAATCACTTTCGTATGACGTGGAACCAACTCTGGGATTCTTGTGACTCCGCTGCGAAGCGCCGAGGTGGTCTTTCGGCGCGCCAAATGATCATGATGGGCCTGCAGTTTTGCTCTCAGCTTGATTTCCATCACTCGATCGAAGAGCAGCACATCTTCCCCGTTCTGGCGAAGAAAATGCCCGAGTTTCGGAAGGAGCTTGATCTGTTGAAACAACACAAGCAGATTCATGCTGGCCTAGAGAAATTAGAGTCGTATCTGGAGAAATGCCGCACTGGCGAGGAGGATATGCGCCGTGAGGAGATTAAGCGCCTGATGGAGGGCTTTGGGGCGGTGTTGTGGAAGCATCTGGATGAGGAGGTTCAAACTCTCAAGGCTGACAACATGCGCAAGTACTGGTCATTGGACGAGATGCGGAGGCTTCCCATGTGAAGTCGACGTTTTACCTATTGTTGTATAGAATACCCTGTTGCATTATTGACCTGTCCACCTTTTCTTTATGTATAGCGCCCGAAGCCACAGCCTTGCTTATTCTACAGTGTAGTTGATTCTCTAAGCAGCTTCGTATATTGCTCTGCGAAATTGGTGCAGCCTTCTGTTTTCTTCGGGTGAGAGAAGTGCAGGCCCAATCGTGGAATTAAAAACATATCACTTGATTAGGTAGACCTTGGCAGGTCCCGAGTTCTATAGAGAGCGCCGCCCGTCCACAGACTGCAAAAATGAAGATTTTACTGTAGACCAGGCAATATCTTCTGGTGTAGTGTAGCCCAGGGACACATACTACATGCAAGATGCGACATCAACAAGCAGGGATTTATACGTGAGTAATGTATCACCGTGCCAGTCCTTCTCTGGCATGGAAGTAACGATTTTATCGCACTTGCTATCTATGCTGGCTTTAACAGTGCGTATCCGAACCATCTCGGAGGTCATATCCCTGCCATTCAGCCGCATCGATGAGCGGGGTATCCTCAGACACACTCGTCTCTAGAGGTGTGCACCCACCAATCTCGTTTTTCAAACGACCCAAGAGTCTATTAAAAAGCACTCCTCATGATCCTGAAAGGGCCAGCCTCGCTTGATTTTCTCAAGCTCGTCTGCACTGCCACCTTCAGAAAACTCCGCTTTGAGCCCGCCCACATGTAATTTTGGACTGATAAGGCTAAGTTTCCCAGAGAATACATACTTTAATTTCTTATGCAGATAACCGACATATGGAACGGGACAACTTTGACGTACATCCAGAGGAACGCCCAAAGACGGATGCCCCGATTGTGTCGTGAAGTTCGGGCCAAATTATCAATTGAATTGTGGTGGCCGCAGCAGTCTCGAGATGCAATGTATTTTGAGAACTCCCCTATCGCAAAAAGACCTCAATGCCAGCTAACATTATCTCGCAGGCCTTCAGCGACGTCGCGGGTAAAACATGTGAGACGCAGATTGCGACGCTCGATGCGGCTTGCTGGCAAATCCCACCTTTGAAATTCATATGATCTTGTGCCTATTGCTGCGACGATCCTTAACCTGTGACTTGCAACTCTGCCGACGTGGTCATGGCCTTTTTCTCTCCGCGACAGAAATTCAAATGACGTCGAGGGTCAGCGATGTACCTAGGAAGTGAAGATCATGGATTTGCAAGACCCCTGTCCATGTGATGTTAATCAGTATTTCCAAAAGCAGACCGGGATCTAGACCAGCTCCGAAATATGGCAGAAACGCAATTATCTTGCCAAAACTCATGCAAGATTCAGTTGCCGACCAGCAATGGCGTTCTGAACCCCGTAGAGAAACTGGCCATTGATGCCCGGCTTGGCAACTCTGTGAGGATGGCAGGCTTGAAAGAAAAAAAAGATCAACGTAGGGTGACGGTTTCGGTGAGTCGGGTGTTTAGCGGACCAACCATCGCGGGTATTGAGGCATTGAGGAATGTCCAGCGCGATTCGTTTTGATCGGAATGCGCGCTAGGCCTATTTCCTCAGCGATCAGTCTGTAATGTTTCCCATGACTTGGTTTTTAATTCGAGCACTATCATGTCTGCAGTTGATGCTTTTGACCTAGTGATGATTTTGTCGGTGGCTGCGGCTCTGGAGGACAGCCTATCTACACGCGTAGAGCCTTCACCCATTCTGTAGCCACGGGCACAACAAAAAGTAAAGTGGATATGTTAACGTAGTCTCAATCCTACTAAGCTCTTTCCCTTAAAAATAGTCGCCATTCGGTTTTAAACACTCGCATCGCCTTCGCTCGTTACGGATCTCGTGGCCTTCTACGATCGGGATTTGGTGTTGATCTTCCACAGATCCGTCAGGGTGCCGCTGTCAGATGCTACTGTTCCTGAGGAATGCGCCTAGAACCACAACGCACGACCATCTCAACGTGGAATAACCGCAAAATACGGCAAGATCAACAGAGTCTGAAGACCAATGCAGCAGACCTTTTTGTTTTCTTTCACCCTGAAGGCCTGTTGTGCACTTGGGCAGAGTTTGACTTGCTATCTGGACTTCAGGCCCATGACCCGCTCTCCAAGTCTCGAGGATAGGGTCGCCGACAACAGGAGTCCGCTTTCCCCATGCGGCTGATCACTGCATGCGACAGCCATTTGGCGAGATGAGGGTATATAAGGCAAACGCCAGGTTGTGGTCCCAATAGAACCTGTATTCCACGCCATATCTCTGTCTCTCGCGGCTCTCCCCCCGGATGCCCCGACCACACTTCAAACCCTCTGAACATGAAGTTTACCGCCGCCGTTAGCACTGCCATTGTGGCAACTGGTGCCCTTGCAGCACCTCGTCTCGGATTGGCAGAGCGCCTTGAGGCTCGTGGCGTCCTGAATCGCCAGTCAATCCCAGCTCACAAGTTCGACAACTCCGGCGAGGAGAACGGTGTCCTTCTCAAGGAGGGCGGGAACCGTGCCAATGTCCAGTATAGCAAGAACTGGGCCGGTGTTGTCCGTGAGCAGCCACCTCCAAGTGCCACATACACCGCAGTCTCGGCAACCTTCACCGTGCCTGAACCCACGGCCACCGATAAGTCGGGCGATACGCAAGCTGCGTCTGCCTGGGTTGGCATTGACGGTGACACCTACACTGCGGCCATCTTGCAGACTGGCATTGACTCCTACATCTCCAACGGGGAAAAGTCATACGATGCCTGGTACGAATGGTACCCTAACGCGGCCGAGAATTTCAACATCGACCTGACGGCTGGCGACGTGATCGTCGCTACGGTCAAGTCCTCCTCTCCCAGCAAGGGCGTTGCCATCATCGAGAACAAGTCAACCGGGCAGAGCGTGACCAAGTCGGTCTCGGCACCTTCTGCGTCGGCAACGCTTGGTGGACAGAATGCTGAGTGGATTGTCGAGGACTTTAATTCCGGCAGCTCCATGGTCCCGTTTGCCAACTTTGGTCAGGTCACTTTCACTGGTGCTCAGGCCAAGGCGTCGACTGGAGATTATGGTGTCAACGATGCCGCCATCTTGGAGATTCAGCAGAACGGCCAGCTGCTTGCCAATGTGGAGGTTGAGAGTGACACAGAGTTCACCGTGACCTATCAGTGATGGAGCTTTTCTTTGTATATAATTCTTTGGGCTGTGTCTTTGGCGTTTCAGGAGTGTTTCTATGGTGTGTTGGTTTGGGACTCAGTTTGCGGAGTTAATGGCACGAATGTGCTTCCAAGCCAACTTAATTTGAAGGAATTTAAGCTTGAAGCACGAGTAATTCTGTTGCTAGGTACTCAGCTCACTGTTCGTGACTAGACCGTCCCGGATCCCATCAGAACCGCGGCAAGGCATTGTTGAACACATTCTGAGGATCGTACGTCGCTTTGATGCTCTTGAGAAGCTCGTAGCGGCTTCCATAAATGTTCTCCATGTCAACCTCTTTCGCTGGAGTCAGAGAAATGTAAGTGGCTGGAACAATGTTCGCCGCGTCAGTCTCGCGCAAAGCTTTGATAAACTCCTGGCCCCATTTCACGCCTTCGGCAAGGACCTCGCCTTCGGCAAGGACCTCGGTTGACGAGGTCAGTGGAATAATTTCGATCAAAAAGTGTGGGCAGCGGTTGTCAAAGACGGTATCATGTATTGGCTCTCTTAGGCCTTTGGCGCGAAGTTCATGAATTCCAAACAGGACTTCTGGATTGTTGGGCTGCTTTTGTGCATGCGTGCCAATAACATCCAAGACTTCAGGTGTCAGGTCGTAGAGATTAACTGTGAAGATCGTTCCATAGGCGTGTTTGGGGACCATTGAATTTGCAAATGTCCCGAATTTTTCGTGCGTTGTCGGCTGGACGGTGCTCATTGCAACTGGTAGCCATGATGAAACCTTTGACAGCCACTTCTGGCCCTCTTCAATGTTTGAAGATGCCCACATGAAGAAAACACCCAAAGCCTTGCCCGCAGGGCTATTCAGAATGGTTTGATATAGATGGAGTGACGAGGGGAGACCGTCGCCCTTTGCTTTCTTGTACGCTGCATTGAACTGTTTGACCTCGGCGGCTAAGTCCATGGATCTGTAAAAAATGGCACCGGCCAAAATCTGTAAAGAAATCAGTCTAGGTGACAGAATTCGTATTTTCGAGAACCAACTCCTACCTGATCCTGTGGATACACCTTGACGGTAAGTTCCACAATGACCCCAAAGGAACCTCCACCTCCTCTAATCCCCGTCAACAGTGTTTCATCGGCGTCGAGAATTTTCCCCTCAGCATCGACAATTTTGGCGCCCACGATCTGATCCACGCCCAGTCCGTACTTGGAACTTAAAAGGCCATAACCGCCAAAGGATGCCCAGCCAACCTGGCCCACAGACGGAGTGACACCATACGGTGTTATCACGTTGTGCTTCTGTAGTTCCTCCAGCATATTCATGCAAATGACACCCCCACCCAGCCGTGCGGTCAGGGACTCGACATCGACATGAACGTGGGATATTTCTCGCAGATCAATGGTCACGCCGTCCGTCACCTGAGACCGGCCAGACATATCATGTCCACCGACTCTGACAGTGAATGACAAGTTGTTTTTGGTCAAAAGAGGTATCAGTGCCGCTACATCTTCTGCTGAGCGCGGGCGGACGACAATTGCGGGGACTCTGCTCTCGTTGACGACGAACCCCAAGCGCAGCTCCTCAAAATCTGGAGATTGAGGGTCCGCGTAGTGAATATGAGGATTGTTAGCAAGAAAATCCAGTAGTTGATCCATGTTGGTAGAATGTGGTAGAATGCTGAAAGTTGTTAGAGAGATAGGATAAGCTGCTGCGAGGAAAACCCTTTAAAGCATACTTTACTCGGGATCCCGAAGGGGTAATCACTGCGATGAAAATGAATACCTGGCATTATTCTCTTGGCGACTTCACCTTTCAGCAACGATAGAATCATGAGTGGTGCCCGGCACTGGGTCGACCCCACATCACTCAAGCCCCCCAGATCGTGGGGTAAATGGATGGATGCCCGCTGACGACAGGCGCCGCAGGGAAATGGAAAGAGATACACAAGAGATACCACTCGTGGTAAGTGAGCTATGCTCTCTTTTTCCTTGTGATCTAATCTCCTATCTCCTTCTTGGCGCGCAGGGTAGTCTGGTGAATTACCAAGCAAGTGGAGATGAGGTGGACTTTGGGGGCCAGCCTTGCAAGAATAAATCTCACTCTTCAGGCGTGCACTATCCAGTAATCAAGTGCAAAACTCAATCTCTGACTCCCCACAGCCATCATGAGTCCTCCAACACACGTTTTGGTCATTGGAGCGGGCGAATTGGGCCTCCAAGTGCTTCGGTCTTTGGTTGCACATCCCCGCCAGACTGGCTCAGTGGCGGTCTTACTGCGTCCCGCCAGCATCAATTCTTCAAGCCCCGCGAAGCAGAAAGAGATCGAGAGTCTACGTGGACTAGGCCTCAAACTGGTTCCTGGGGACATCGTTGAAGACCCGGAAGGTGCACTGGCTTCTGTGTTCATGGACTATGACACAGTCATCAGCTGCACTGGCTTTGTGGCTGGCAAGGGCATTCAGTTGAAAGTCGCTCGGGCCGTGTTAGCTGCAAAGGTGCCACGCTTTGTCCCCTGGCAATTTGGCGTCGACTATGATACTATTGGGCGAGGATCACCGCAAGATTTATTTGATGAGCAGCTGGATGTGAGGGACCTCCTACGGTCGCAGGGACAGACCCGCTGGGCGATCATTTCCACCGGCATGTTTACCAGCTTTTTGTTTGAGCGATCTGTTGGTGTCGTCGATCTGGAAAATTCGACTGTTTGTGCGCTGGGCAGCTTGGAAAATCAGGTTACGGTCACCACTCCGGAGGATATTGGGTGCATCACCGCGCAGATTGTCTTGGGCGAAGAGAGCGACGCGCTTTTCGCCAACCAGCCGATTTTCATTGGAGGCGACACTGTCAGCTATGAAGATGTGGCCCACATCATGGAGTCTATTCTTGAAAAACCAGTCCACCGCAGAGTTCTCATGGTTGAAGATGCGTTATCTGCCCTCGCCAATGACCCGGACAATGTGGTACTAAAATATCAGGCAGTCTTTGGCCAAGGACGTGGTGTGGCATGGGATATGGAAAAGACATGGAATCGCCAACGTGGGATGCGCACTACGACAGCTAAAGAATGGGCCATGGCCAATCTGGTGTAGATGCTGTAAATCATGAGATTACTCCGCGTCCCATCTGCAGCTCATGTATATTCCATATCCCAAGGTAATCTTATATAGACTTCCTTCAAATGACTTGCCAAGACCTACGACCAGTCGATATTATCGAGGTCAGATGGGACTTAGCTGGTATCTATTACGGAAAATTGCACAAATCGACTTAAAGGGCACCTTCGTCTCCCATCTTTCTGTCTCTCTTCCCGCCTCTCTTTCTTTATCTATAGTCATAATGTTCAAATATCACGTACATGTTGTGAATGGCAAGAGCGATACTATGATAGATACCGTCCTGACCTCGATGCAGGGCACCGCGATAAATTTGTAAGCGTCCCGTACTCGGGCCTACCTATAACGTAGTTATTTAGGCATGGATGAAATGAGTCATCTCTCGGACCGAAAGCCCGCTTAGGATCACAAGCTGACAACCAAGTAATATTTCCATGAATCCAACTTGGAAGTCACGATTTACATCGCGCCCTTCAAACGAATCTCAAATTCCTTTATCCCTCTATGGCACTTCACATTGAGCGAGCACAGTTTCCCACCGACAACGATGCGATTTATTCCTTATTCTCCCGTTATGCGTGGTCGTTAGGGGTAGACCTGACCTTTCAATCCTTCGAAGATGAGCTCAACTCGTTGCCTGGGAAATATGCCACCTCTCAAGGAGGAGCGTTGTTGATTGCTCGGGTACAAAAATCGGACACAGGTGGTCAAGAGGATACTCTCGGTCAAGAATCTATGGCCAAATCTTCAGAGGAGCCTTCGACGGCCTTGCGGGAAGACTCCATTGTTGGATGCGTTGGCCTGCGACGAAATGACGAGCACTGGTGTGAGATGAAACGCCTTTACGTCAAGCCCGAGATCCGCGGCCTGAGGCTTGGTGATAGACTCGTTGAGGCAGTCTTGGCCGAAGCAAAGGCATTGGGGTACCGCGGTATTCGATTGGATACTCTGCCAGACATGTTGGCCGCGCAGCGACTCTACAGACGGCACGGCTTTGTGGAGATCAAGCCATATTACGATACTCCGTTGAAAGGGACGATCTTTATGGGGCGTGAACTGGCGAGATAATAAATCCGTTAAAAGGACTTGAAGCAAATGCATGCCTTTCGATCGGGAGTCCAATCAGATATCGTGAATAGTAAAGTCTGAGATGCTGAGATGCATCAAAAAGTAGGGCTCCCCTATCATACTAGGCTATAGCATGTTTGCAGAAAGGAGTTGTATCTGGCCCACTGAGTTGATCTACGCATACGCATTGTGCATGATGAGTCGCGAAGGAAGGAATGAGTTCACAAATCCTTCAGTCTCGGGTCGTGAAATAGAGCCTGACAGACCGATGGACAAAATCAGACCATTGTTCATAGCTTCTCGAAGATTCATCCTTGCGTGCAAAAGATGGTGGAGTATGCAAGCGCAAATCCAAAGGTGCGGGAGCTCTTCAATATGGGGACGTTGTTTACCAGGATCTCAAGCTATACGTGCCTCCTAGGTGATGCTGCGGTAAAACACGCGCAGTGACAGACCTGTCATATAGTCTCTCCCCGATGACTGATTTTGTCGAATAGATGGTGATGGAGAGACGACCGCCATTGAAGACTGTCCATATCGTGACCTTATTTCCTTTCGGTAGCCGACCGGGGGATATTCGCGCACGATTGGCAAAGTATGAATCTTCTGATGTGGAAGTGGTCCTCGATTTTCCCGGCTTGAATGGGCGCAAACATAAATTTGCAGCCAGTGGAAGGATCGCACGTAAGTTCATTCATTGTTCCGCGGATCTGTTCGCAAAGGTGGCGGCTAACATGATGGAGCCCCCGATATGGTCGTGTAAATAGCAATTTGTTTCTCATACAGCCAGATTGATCAGTGCAAGATAAAGAACTTATCGCAAAACAGGCACAAACTCGAGCAGAGTGATCCGAATGTGGCCGAGACGCAGGGATTTCGAGAACCTATGGTGCTCTCATATTTGTCCACTGGTTGCAAGGGGAGAGTTATTTGGGTAATGAGCATTGATCATTCGGTGGTCGCCCCACGGATCCAGTCTGTGGCGTCAGTCTTGACTCTGATATCTTTCCTTTTTGAAGACCCTGGCAGGATTTTCCTATGGCATCTTACCGAGTGCTGTCGCTGGAACCTTTCTCTGACGGGCGCAATGGACAACACCGCTAGCAGGAGCCGAAGCCTAGGTCCTGCGACACACCCTGGTCTATCCTTTGATACCCGCTTCGAGGTCCTGGCCCCAGAAAGTACAGTCCCAGCAAGCTGGAGCGAGGCACGACCCTGAATCGCCAGAATTGGACTTTCCTAGCATCCTTCGAAGAATCCAAGCGACTGGACAGGGCAGGCCTTCTGTAGCCCATCCTGCGCGCCCGATGCAGTCCATTCAGCGTTGCTCCACCATCCTGCCATCTCGTCAGTCGGTATTGGCTACCAACTGGGTGGGTGAGAGGGGTTGGTCCAACGCTGATCTGGCAGCCTGCAGGTGAGACCCCAATGCCCGGGCTCCAGCCTCCCGTGTGTCAGCGAGCCTGGTGGTTGGAAAGGGTCAACGAGTCAACATATGGGCAAACGTGTCCCGGAGAAGCTTGTGGGCATGGTAAGCTTATCTTGGGTCCGTGGGCCCCCTTGATGACTAGGCTAAAGGCATTTGGCACAGGCGGGGTGGTGAGACTTGAGAGGGGCTGGACGACAAGGAGCACGGTACTTGCTCGTGGAAACTGCAAATTGACACAACGTGCAGGTGGAACAATATCGTGCGAGCCAGAACGTTTACATGGAGTCATGGACCTTCCGAGTATTGTCCGGCTGAGTGTCACTGTCACCTTGTTCTGCACGAGCGGCAGCTGCTTTTTTCGTGGAGCATCCTCCTCATGCCGGCCCCCCCACCAGCACCGAGGCCCTGGGTCGGTGGCGGACAACGTGTGGGCAGCAGACGTGGTGTTGGGCGCATTGTCCCAGTGACTCCCTCACGGAAACAGACCGCTCCTTGGCCTGCTGGTCTGCTCTGCAAAGCCTCGTTGGCACCTGTGGAACAATAACCTGCCGAGAGCCGACCGTAGTAGTGTAGTGGGAGGGGGGAAGAAAGGACTGGAAGCTTTTGAACATTCCATGATCCAGCACGGCGGTTCCTCGACCGCGGGATTTCGATTGATTGAAGGCCAACTGGACGATTGGTGGATCGGATCGAGGGTGGTTTCATGTCATGCGTAGACAGCTCAACCCTCATTCACCCCTGCTGATCGGAATCAAAACAGCAAGGAATCATGCTGTTGCAATCGGGAACAGAATATGCCAATGGGCACTTGGTTACTCAAACACCTCGTGTTCCCACCGAGACTGGGGACTGTGAGCGGTGATCTCCTGCGAGCAACATGGAATATCCTCGTCTTGTGGCTCGGGACTGGACCCGACACAGTGGCTCGTGGCCAGTGGAGACGCCGAGACGGAGGGTTAGTGTCTTTTGGTGCCAGGTAGTGGGGGAACGGAAGGGATTTTTGGTGGACGAGAAGGTTGGCGATGTGCAGCTTGGTCCCGACCGTTTGGGTGCGCATCTTCTCCTTTGGACGGCCAGTTGCGCCAGTTGCCCGCACACGCCGTCTTGCCTCGCTTTTCTGGCAACTCTCCTGACTTTTTCCTTTCTCTCTGACTCTCTCTGACCTCTCAATAGTTGCGTGAAATCTGAACTACCAACGATCCGCACGGTCAACTGCCACCAGTCCCCGATGCGAGGGTTGGCGTCGATTCAGGACTATGACCGATCTTGACCCGCCAACCGACTCTACAGAAATTGAGGTAGATGCAAATGCCAGCGTAAGGTCAATCTCTAATTGATTCAAATTCATCGCAAATGGATTGTCCTGATTGTCTCTTTTCCTCCAGTCTCCGAGTGACGTCGAGAGTATTCGCAGTGATCTGACTTCGCTGAGCGAGTCTATCTACAGTTATGTGTATGAGAATGGCCGAACCTACCACGCATATCGCTCTGGAAGCTATGTATGTGGTTGAGCTATGAACATCTTGGTTGTTCCGCAACTCACTACTGTTTCAGATTCTCCCTAATGATGAACGGGAGCAAGGTATGATTGGGACAACAATTGTCCAACCAGCGCCTCGTCTGACGGAAGTCATGTTTAACTAACTCTTCATGCAGAAAGATTGGACGTGATGCACCATGTCTTTCGCCTCTGCCTAGATGGCAACTTGTGCCGAACAAAACTCGAGCATCCCCAGCGCATCCTCGACATAGGGACCGGCACTGGAATCTGGGCGGTCGACAGTGTGTTTCCGGTTCATGTCATGGCTCGGGGTGGTAAAGGCTAATGATCATCAGTTGCCGACGAGTTCCCCTCAGCAGAAGTAACGGGAGTAGATCTGTCTCCCATACAGCCAGGTTGGTAAGTACACTTCGTCAGTAGCAGAAGCCCTCGGACAGAAGAACATTTGTCCTAATAGCTTCCAGGATCCCACCCAATCTCTCTTTTATCATTGACGACGTGACGCAAGAATGGAGCTTCCAGCCCGAGTCTTTTGACTTTATCCACATGCGATGTTTCGCAGGGAGTATAGAGGATTGGTCTGCGTTCTTAAATCGGTGCTACCAGTGCGTACAATCCGGCAGCCACTCAGGCATAGGCGAACATGTCAGGATACTGATCAATCTTTGGCCTTTTCAAGATACCTCAAGCCCGGTGGACGTATTGAAATCTCCGAAGCTCGCACCAAGATAAATTGTGATGACGGCACGTTTCCGGAGGACAGCTACATGTGCAAATGGGAGGTCAGTGACAACAAGACTCGTCGTCACAAATTCTGTGTTCCGGCACTAAATGTGCGCAGCAAGAATTCAATCGAATTGCAGAGATCCAGGGACGAGTATGGGATATCGCTCCTCAGCTTCCGGATCTCTTGCGAGGAGCTTGTTTTGAAAACGTCGACATGGTCCAAAATGTCTGTCCGTTCGGCACATGGCCCAAGGACCCCAAGCTGAAAGAAATTGGTCGCTATTTTCGAGCTCAACTGGTCGAGGGGGGTATGGAAAGCTATTCGCTCGCCTTGTTTACTCGGTTTGGAGGCTGGAAACCTGTCGAGGTGCAGGTCTTATTGGCGCACTTGCGAGCGGAGGTTCAATCAAACAAGATTCATGCATATACACGCCTGTGAGTGGAACAATCCTGATGAGGTGGATGGTATACTGACTCGATTGTTTAGTGCTTTCGCCACAGCGCAAAAACCTATGGCATAGTTCTTCGATGCGACGGGTTGAACACCATACTCTAGACAATTCGGCACGACTATTAGGAAATTTTCCATCGCATCATAATCAGGGAGGCTCTCTGGGACATTGATATTATATGCTTGCATACACACGGCGCAATGCAGGTTCATGGAATTCAACCTTTTCAAATTCTCTCGCTTGTAGACTGTAGCGAACTGGTCAGTTTCTTTCTGCCTGAGGCAGCAATCTGGCTACTCCACCCAATGGTGTCTTCCGGACATCCGCGATGACGATCTCGCGAACTGTATTTACGCCTGCTTCTCGTTCCTGTTCTCATTCATGTTCTCTGATTTGAACACTGGGAGATGCCATGTAAAAGATGATTTCCGCAACTCTGCGGCCGGGAATACCGCCTGATGGATCTCAAATCCGGCGAAAGCCCGTTTCCAACCCCAATCTCAGGGGAACCGCCAGTGCGCAAGCCCAACAAGCGCAGTCCCACGCCACAGGCGCTCCATCATTAGTGCCGCCGCCGTTATCGCGGCCTCCATCTTACAATGATTTATACGGAACTCCGCTGCCCGTCTCTCGACCAGACGCATTATTGAGACCACGAACAGCCGCTGCAACCAGCTCATCGGCACCAGCATCACCATCACGATCGCCATCGCCCTTGCCATCGCCATCGCCGACCCCAACCCCTTCTCCCACGCCTATGCAGAAGGCATATGGTGAAGCCCGGCATTTTCTAGGTGGTCTCATCAACCATCCCACAGAATCAAATAAACACGTCACTATTCTCCGCCACTCTCATGGCCTCGTCTTCTATCGAGGTAATTCCACTTCGGTCGCTGTGTCGATCTTCTCCGATGCTCCCCTGCCAGAGGACCGCACTGTATGGCTGCAAAACAAGGGATGGTCTGGTAAGACTGGCATGCGTGCCAAAGCTTTGTTCCGTTTGAACGATAGCTGGATCGATGTGACCCCAGGGATGCCCCTCCGTGCAGATCAAGTGAACCCGGACGACGAACGCGCCTGGCAGCGGGATATCAAAAAGTTTCTTCGAAAAGCACCCTCCCGGCCGCGAGATACCCATCGACTACGCGAGACTGTGGTCGTGCGTATCCCCGCCGACGTTGGCGATGGATACTTTCAACTGGTGCTGTGCCAAGGCCTGAAAAAGAAAGTCCTTGGCAATAGTCCTGTTTTCCGGGTCATTTCCACATCAACAAATCCGCATTCGATTCGTGGCGCGAGCTTGAGCACATTACCTCTCGAGGTTGGAGCCATGCTGGTTAGTCTCTATGCTCAGTCTGCGGCACAGACCGTTGCGGCGCCTGCCACGGCAGCCGTGAATTCAAAGCTCAATCCATATCGCCCGTCGTGGTTGACGCAAGCCGCGGCCCAGAAGGCATATTCGGCTAGTGGTGTTCAAGAGCGAGTCGCAGGGATCTACAATGGTTCTCCTGCTCGGCCTTCCCAGATGCAGGCAGGAGACATGGTGGCTGCTGCCAACCATGAGGTTTCACCGACTGAGCTTGGCCCTCAACCTCCATTTCCGATGCTCTTCCAAGCTCGTGGGCAAATCGGTCATCCAACATCTCCACCTAGCCCCAGTGATACCCCAAAGTTGACACTCACCAAATTTCCAGACTGGGTTATCGAACACTTACGAGGTTACTTCTTTGGTTGGTCTCGATTTGACATAAGCACAGCGAACGAGAAATTGACAGGCCCGTGGTGCCCTGCAATCCTATCCATTCGCATCCTTGATCCCCTCCAAGCGGCGCAAGTCAACATGGCCCAAGTCGCCAAGCATGTCGTTCAACTTCGTCTCCTGGATGAAGTACCCTTGCAGACAACCAAAGTCGAGATCAGCGTCATGGGATTCCTCCGTGTCGATATCCCACCTCCAACCGGCACTACCAGCCAAGAGCTCGCCGATGCCCAAGCCGCAGCCGCTGAGGCTGCCGTACTCGCTGATGCGTATGATGCGTCCGTCGTGCGGGGTACATTATCACATCCTGCTTGGGCGCCGGCAGGACCAGTGTGCGATCAAGACCAGCAGAATATCGGCTGGGTTGACAAGACACGCCAGGGCTATGAAAATATACGAGCCAAGGGCCAGAAATGGGTGGAGCAGGTTCCATTGCATCGACTTGGGGTTCGTACTGTGGCAGATGAGTGGCGAGAGCGACAGGTAGCTGTCAACGGCTTTTATATTGTACGATGATCGTTCATCTGAGTCGTATCTCCACCCGAGCTCTATCAGGTTCTTTCATGTTTCCAATCAGTCGAGTCGGGCGGGGCACATAATAGTTTTAATATCCATGTATACTAATTCAGGTCTTATCCTACTTTCTCATTTGGCAATACTGTCATCGACAGGTTTCTTCCTGAATACCGTATCTCCTTAGATGCCATATGGATTCAAGATAGAGGTTTAGGTGGTGGTTATTCGTGGTGGTTATGTGAACTAATATGGTTCAATCTTGGATTTTTATATTTTTTATGAATATGAGAACCTACTGACAGAACCATCGTACCATCATATGCAATCAATCTCATTCTCACATCATCTTGTGTCCATCATAACTTGATCCCCAGCAGAATTATCGAGGCCCCACTGGTGGCTCCGACGCCGCCAGATTACACTGCCGAAACAACCGCACCTCCTCGGGCTTAAAAGCACCGACAACAGAATGCAAAACGCCCCGATTATTAAACAGAACTAAGTCCCCTTCCTCCCAGTCATGCGCATACACATACTGCGGACTAATCGCCGGCCGCTGCAGCTTGTACACAATCTCGCGCACACGCGCCAGGTCCTCGATCACCGTGCCGTCGGCGAGGTGGATCCGGCGGATGGCTGAGGGGTGGATTTGGAGGGCGAGTTTGCCTGTGACTGGGTTTTTCCAGAGCATGGGGAGGATTTTGATCTTTTCGGGGTCGATGGGCGGGAGGTCGGAGGGGGGAAGTTCGAGGCCTTCGGTGTGGAGGCCGAGGCCGTTGGAGCGGGAATGAGCAGGGCTCATCCAGATGTATCTGCACGGGTTTTTTTTTCAGTTAATCTCTCCTGTGTCTGGGGGGCTGGTGTCTGCATTGAGGCTTCGCGGTGCTTACGGGTGAGGTGCGTATTCGATTTTACTCGTTCGCACGAATTCCTGCTCAGCGGGCGAGAGAAGCTCAAACATGCGCTCGCCGCTGACGAATGCCGTTGTCCCCAGCGGGACATCCATCGTTTCACCGGAGCCATCATCATAGAGAAGCGTCTGGCGACGGCCCTTGGGAACACGAACGGCCAGGAGCGTGGTCACCTGCGGCGGGTTGAGGTCGTACAGGGCCGCATCGATGTGCCAGCGGTAGAACCGGGTACAATCATAGTCCTTTTCATCAGGGATATGATCCTTGTGGAATGTCCGATGATGCGGATGTCGTAGTTGGAAATTCTCCAGGCCCTCATAGGATTCTATGAATCCATTGCCGATGATTTGCACTTGGGGCTGGTGAGGCACCGTCTTGAGGTCGGGATGAAGAATGCTGCGCTTGGCATCGATTGTCTTGCCGTGGCCGTAGTTTTCGGCTGCGGGGTCGAAACGCTTGGTGAGTTCGTATTGAGCTTTGGAGGAGAGTTTAAGCTGGTTCTTGAAGACGACGACGTGATGGTGATATAATGCGTTGTGAATGGTTGTGAATTGGTCGTCTGGAGGGTATTAGCGAGTCAATTTGCTGCGATTGAAGCTCCATGGATGTTACAGACCAGATAGATTCTCCAGGTCGACACCCTCGATCTGTGCCCCGAAATCAATTTGCGACCCCGGTGGAGGCTGGATGGGGCGCACGGTTGGCGGCTGCACGGCCATGATGCTTGGTCTTTGGATCTGAGTTTCTGCTAATTCGCTTAGAGTTTGATGGTGAGAAGCCGTCGATTTGAGCGCGGGCCGGTCGTCGTTATGAATCCCGAACCGAGAAAGAGAGCGTGTATTGATGCCGATGTATACAGATTCAATGAGAAACGGTTTTTGGTGTCCACCGAAGAGACATGAGACGAGGTTAAATGCATCTCGTCATTGTCGCTCAAGCTGGTGATCTTATCGAGTGCGGGTGAGTGCGGAGAGGCGATACAATCGCTTCCAAGCGGACCAAGTGGATGTGGCGAGACAAGCGGATCAGATTGTGGATCATCGGCATTTGTGTGGCTCGGCCGACTTAGCAGTTTGAAGCTAATTAAGATGCAAGCTAGTAGCCTACCTCACATTCTGTGTCTCTGAATGTCATTTCCTGAGGTCAGCCGTAGTGTGGCAGTTATCGTCGGCGTGCGTTGAGCCCGCGATGTAGGACGGCGTACTCTGTAATCTTGAGATGACTGGCAACAGCAGGCGGGCCAAGAATAAGCACTCTGTCGGATAAGGGCTAACTTCAGGAGGTCTCAGGAAGCAGCGAGGATCTTATCTCAACAAATTTTCCCTGTACGGTCATCGGGTCTAAATGGGTGAGCTCTACCTGCTAGGTTGTTTACGTATAATATGTCGAATTTATTCTAAAGACCCTATATCCTCTTCTTCACTCCCTCCTTCACTGCCTCCTTCACTCCTTCTTCTCTTTCCAAGGCACGAGGCTCTCGAAGAGCTGCAAGTCCTCGCGTACATGGGTGAGCTCCAGCCTCTTCACGCAGGATGCGTCGAATGTGTCCTGGCGATGTATTGTCTAGTAATCGTACGCAGCGAACCGGCTCCGGTTAGGAAAGCAGAATCCGACCGTCTACGGGATTTTCATCCGATGCCCGCCAGTTCAACTTCTACAAACTGGATCAGGAGGGGAAAGTGCCCAAGGTCCATAGCTCCGGACTGCCAAACCATCTATTTGCTGACCTTGGCTTGCAGTCGACTGTTCGCATCCTACGCTGCAAGCCACCCGACTACTGCACGGTAGTCAAACCCAGGTCGGATACCTATATTATCCTAGGATAGGAAAGATTTATATGTAGGCCTACTGCCCTTCTCAGGTTCGCTTAATATTTCGCGCTTAAGTACCTATCTCTGTATCGATCTATCTCTCTCTTTTCCGGGCTCTCTTCTTCCCTCTTATCCCCAAATTCGAACAACCAGGTCATAAGCAAATGGATTCATTCTCCATTACAACATTCAAAATCTCAATGGTATCAACGAGAGCATTATACATCACAAGCCTCGACCAATTCTCTCTCGATCCTCAATCCAAATTCCTGGTCAATCACCAAAACTTCCACCAGGGACCACGTTCCCGCGGAGGCAACTCCGCATCGATAATCTCCTGCAAACCAGTGTGCATGTCCACCTCTTCCGGGCGCCAGGCCCACGGGTCACTCCAGTACAGGAAGCGGTGGCCAAAGTACAAGACCAAAAAGGCCGGGATACCGATGTACGCGGTGAAAAAGTTGCTGACCGACCACTCGGACGGGAAGAACACGGTGAACCCGTTGATGAGCATCATCAGCGTGGCACCGGCCATGCCGAAGTAAGCACCGTACGGCTGAATGCGGGACTTGTAGGGGAGCTCGATGCCCTGGGCGGCAGTTGCCTTGCGGAAGCGGAAGAAGACGATGCAGCAGCAGATCCAGGAGATGAATCCCGAGGTGTTGGTGAAGTTGATGAACCAGTTGAAGACGATGGAGCTGGAGTTGCCGACGGAGAGGTAGGCCAGGGCGGAGAAGCAGGCGGACACGCCGACGGCGTAGTAGGGGACGCCCCAGCGGTTGCATGCTTTGAAGATGCTCGGTGCGTTGCCGGACATGGCCAGGGAGTAGAGGGATCGCGAGGACATGTACAGGAAGGAGTTGCCGGCGGACCAGGCGGAGGTTAGCACGGCGGCGTTGACGATGTGGTCCAGCACGGGAATGCCGGCGTTTTTGATGCCCACCACGAAGGGGGAGGACTTGACGGTGCCGTTGCCTGCGGTCAGCTGCGCGGCGTTGGACGGGCAAATGACGCCGATCGCCAAAACGCCCAGGATGTAGAAGAAGACCAGACGGTAGATGTAGCGGCGGGCGGCGCGGGGCACGTTGCGTCGGGGCGACTCCATCTCACCACCAGAGATGATGATCAGTTCGGGGGCAAAGATGAAGGCGATGGCGCTGGAGACGGTGCACTTGAGCAGACCGACGAACCGACCGGCGTCACCGGGGACCAGGTACGTGTTGAAGGCGCCGGGGTCTTTCCAGTAGTGGAAACCCAGACGCTGACGGTTGGGACCGCCACCCCAGAACAGAATGAAGGAGACCATGAGCAGGCCGATCAGGGTGATGATCTTGATACCCGAGAACCAAAATTCAGACTCGCCGTAGAACTTGACGGGGAGGAAGTTCAGGGCAATAATCACAACCATCATGATGGTGATCCACACGGCGATATTGATCGTGCCGTTAGTATCCCAGTATCCAATGACCAAACCGGCTGCCGTGATTTCGTATGGGACGAGAATTCCCAGCGAGTACCAGTACAGATAACCCATAGCGAAACCCATGCTGCGCGAGACGTATCGGAAACCGTGGTAGCTCATCGTACCGCCGTGAACGGGCAGGTAAGCGCCCACCTCGGCGATGGCGGTGACCAGCCCATAGACCATGGCCGAGATGAAGATGTAGCCCATGAGGAGCGAGGCAGGGCCGCCGGTCGCGAGCGACTGACCCGATCCAACGAACAGACCTGGAGGTCGTTGATTAGCTTTTCGGGTTGCGCGACTCTAAATGTCTCGAGTGTATATCCAACATACCTGTTCCGATGGTTCCACCCAGGGCCATCAGTTGGACATGGCGATTCTTCAAACCACGCTGGGTGGTCTCATAGCGATCGTCCAGCAAGTCGGCCTCGACCAGGGTGCGCACAGCGCGACCCTTCTCGGTCATGGCGGCGTGATCGTCATGACCAGCCTGTGGGGCAACTTGTTCAATTGTCGCCATTTTGAGTCACAGCGATGACCGTACACTGTGAGAAGGGGGAATAAATAGAAGAAGAGAGGTTGAGGATGGCGAGCTCAAAGATCGGCGGGAAACACGCGCATTCTTAAATGCAACTCCATTCCGGGGTACCTGGGCCTGGCACAAGAACCCCATCCCGAGGCGTTACTCTTTTTTTTTTTTGCATTTGGCTTTTAGCGCCATAAACTTTGCGCTATACGCCAACGATGAGGGGTCGGCATGTTCGCTTGGATGGAGCCGAAGCATCTGACTGGGCGCCACGAGGGCCCGTGAGATAAGAAACAGAAACTCGAGAGAAGAAAAGAAGGAAAAGAAGGCTAGTCCGACCGTGGGACTCGTCGTGGAGCCAAAAAAGCCCCCGCTAAACCCACAGAAACGAGTCTGGGGTAGCAACAGCCCTGAGCCAACACGAGGGGCTGATAAGCCTAGGCCAAAGAAAACAAATGGAAATGACTCAGATTGGCCTGCATTTTGTTTCCTCCTGGGGATTTGGGTTTGGATGTCTCTTCAGCCTAGGATGCTCAGTCAGGCTTGTTCGGAATTGGGTTTGGTCCTGCTGGGACTCTGTTGCGCTCAGCGTTCCCTCCAACATACAACATGCCCATTGCTAAATGGTCTCTGTTCAGAATCAGCGGACCGTCATGTTGGCCGAAGGAGCACAGCCAGATCCATTCCTTCTGTCCGTATCTCGATCCTGATCTCTCAATCTCCTCTGGTAGGTGGAAGAGTTGATCTCTATCTCGACCAAGCGAACAGACCGTGTGTACCGAGCAGTGCCCGGCGAAGATAGGGCCAGCCACACCGGCAGCTCGCCGGTAGACCGGAATAAAGTCAACGGGCGAGGACACGCTAGGGTTAGCCACGGGCAGTTACCAGTCAGGGCCGTCCAGGGCAGTTCACTGAGTTCAAACTTCAAGGCATGTTCAGGGCAAGCCGAGCACGCCCTTCACGGGACAACCAACCGCATGCAACGGCTGCAGGTGCTAGGCACCGGGCCGGTCTCTAGCGCACCGTACGACGCCCAGGCAATTAGAGTCCGCAGACGGCGCGGAGGGCGTCGAGGAGGCGAAAGCCATGGCCAGGGCAAGTAAGTTTGGGCTTATCAGGTCACACGGAATGAACAGGGATCAGCAAGCGAGGCGTCCATGGGAGAGTAAAAGTAAGTTGGAACTAAACTACATGGAGGGTGAACGCTGGTGGTCCGACCAGTCAGAGGATGAAGTGATGAATGCGAAAGACACGCCAAACCCAATTCAGCAAGGCTTGCTGTCGGCGAGAAAAAACTTATCGGAGTGGCTGGACGAAACCACAAAGAGGTCGAGTAAATAATCATTATGGAGAATTCGAGGTGCGGCAATTTTGATGTAGCGAGGTGATGATTGGTGAGGAGGAGGAGGTACCACAATTAGCCTGATACTGGCCACTGGATCAGGTGATGGTAAAAGATGCTCATTTCAATTGAGCCCGTAGAAAGCACGAGATGACCTCGGTAATTTTAACAACATGGAGTAGTATGTACTGTGTGCATACTATCTCAAAGGACTCAAAGGACACAAGACTGAAATTTGCAGAACCACAAAGAAAACAAAAAGAATCAAAGTCAAAAGCCCAACCATGCTCCCCCGGATAGATCAGCGTCCCCTCGCCTCCGCACGCCCGAGAAAATGCCGACGCCGATGAAGAACGAAGAATACATGCGCCAAGATCAGAGAAACTTGAAACAGCTGTGATGGGCACGACACAAAAGCCGGATGGCTAGAGGCTCACATGGAGGATGAGGCTCGAATGGGGAGTGACGCCGAGATTTGAAGCTCTCCCCGATGGCGCTTGCAGCAGTCACATCCTGGACCACAATGGACATACTGCATGCCTCCCTTTCGATCTCGAACAATTCGCAGATTCCGCGCACAACAGCCGCAGTCGCGGGCACAACATCCTCCACGGGATTGACAAGAATACTGCCCCGCCTTCCACGCTTCGGGATTGGTCTGGCGGCGGTGGAGGTAATATCGGGTTTCGGTCAGTCGGGTCGGCGGTCGTTGATTTTCTAGCTCCGTCATTCGCTCTTGGTGCTCGAGGTAGTCACGGTTGATTTGCTTGAGCTCGGTCTCGTACTTGAGCATCTCATCTTCCTGGGCGGAGCTGAGCGAGCCGCTGTCGTTGGCAGTGTTGTAGAGATAGCTGAGGAGAGCGCTGAGATGCATTTCACGTTCGATAAGCTGCTTACCCTCGCGGACTTGGGCGTCGTGCTCCTGGATCCAGTCCCACTGGGCTTGCATGCCGCCCTTGCCGTCGATCTCGACGAACAAGGACCCCAGGTCCTCCGTGGAGTCGGTTCGGCATAGGGTGGGTGGTGATTGGGACTTGTCTTTGGGGAGGGAGGTTCTGGAGAGAAAGGAGAAAATGGTCTTTTTGATCGCCATGGTGAACGGAAGAGGTGATGTGAGTGTGTGAGGACTGTCCGACGAGAGAGACGTGGGTGCGAGGAAACGTTGCGGAAGATGCAAGAGAAGGTGTCTCGCAAAGTAGGATGTGGTTTTCAAGACGAAGATCCCGTCTCGAAGATCGTGCAGTGAACTTTCGAGGTGGTGACGTGGTGAGAGATGAGGTTCACGGGCCTGCGTTCGAAAGAGTCCTAGCAGCTTCCCGGTTAGTCGTCGGCAGGGTGATATCAACCATCAGATATGTTCAACCTTTGGTGCATGTGCCCAAAGTAACCAAGTGTCATATTGGTATCTATGAACAGACTAGCGCCATCTTTGTTCCAGCAAAGAGCAATTGCATCTTCTCTGGTGACACTGGTCTGGCTGATCGGGCCTAGTAACGTCCACCTGCGGTCAGATATTGATCTCTGATACATCACTCATATTGACAGAAATGGCTGCACGTGGTGCGAAGAAGCATTCTGTTATCTGATTACAGATATTCCATGGACTCTTTATATGATCCATCAGCCTCTGTTTTATAACTGGAGATCCCCCACACTCCCCATGCCAAGCCGAGTGATCACCAAGTTGAAGTCACCAATGGAGAATCCCCACCCACATTGGCTTTTTCCCCGCACGCCTCGGCCCGCAACTGATTGCATCATGAGAGGCGATCTGGAGTTCTGGACTCTGGAGTCGTCTGCATCCCAATGCTGGAGCAGTCTGGAACGTGATAATTGGATATCGGCCCATGACCGATGAGGGGCTTCTGCATATCATGCAACCCATCGCTGTTGTTGCCGACGCCATCTTCTGATGTCTCAAACCATGGCTGCACGGCCTACATAAACAAGGACTCATGATTCATCGACATCTCCTGTACAAATGACCTTGCTTACTGCCTGTACTTCACTCAGGATATATCTTGCTGGATACTGCGACAGTGTCGGCAATTTCTACACCTTACACTAACAAACACACCTACCATCCCATTACCCGCTACAATGAAAGCCCTCGTCTACACCGGCCCCGGCACAATCCAAGTCCTCGACCGACCCAAACCCACCATCCAGGCGCCCACAGACGCCATCGTCCGCCTCCTGCACGCCTCCATCTGCGGCACCGATCTACACATCCTCAAAGGCGATGTCCCCAGCGCCCAACCAGGCCTAATCCTCGGCCACGAAGGCGTCGGCATCATCGACGCCCGTGGCTTCGCAGTCCAAGACCTCCAAGTCGGCGACCGCGTGGTTGTCTCCTGCATGACCTCGTGCGGGGCCTGTCGATTCTGTCAGCGCGGGCTGCCCTCGCACTGTGTCACCGGCGGCTGGATCCTGGGGAATACTATCGACGGTACGCAGGCGGAGTTTGTCCGGGTGCCCCATGCGACGCTTTCGTTGCATCGGCTGCCGGGCTCGATTGATCCGCGCGCTGCGTTGGCCATGTCGGATGCCCTTCCGACCGGGCTGGAGTGTGGTGTTCTGAGTGCTAATGTGCAGCCGGGCTGCTCGGTAGTGATTGTCGGCGCGGGGCCTGTGGGTATGGCAGCGCTGCTGACGGCGCGGCTGTATTCGCCCTCGCTCGTGGTGATGGTGGACGTGAATGAGGCGCGGTTAGCCACTGCGCGAAAGCTAGGTGCGCATGCGACAGTGAACTCCTCCGCCACGGGTGCGCGAGAGCAGTTGCTCTCGCTGACTGGCGGATTGGGCTTTGACTCGGTCATCGAGGCGGTGGGTATCCCGGCCACTTTTGCCTTGTGTCAGGAGCTGGTCGCTATAGGAGGGCGCATCGCGAATGTAGGCGTGCATGGCACCGCGGTGGATTTGCATCTGGAGAAGTTGTGGGATCGGAATATCAGTGAGTCTTTTGTCTGCCGCGTCCACCCGTGAGATGTTTTTGAGGATACCAATTGATCGTGACGAAATATTAGGTATCTACATGTCGCTGGTGAACGCGACGACCACAACCCGGTTGTTGCGACTGGTGGAGTCGGGCTTGTTGGAGATTGGCTCGCTGGTGACCCATCGTACGTTTCCCCCGTTAGTTTCGCTCTGTCTGTCTTTTCCACTCAGGTGCCCAGTGTGCGTAACTGCGTACTGCGTAGTGCGCACTGATTCCAGTAGTGTCGAGCGGATACTTTGACATTTGCCTCCATTTCCCATTTCTCTTCAATGTGACTTCTTGCTATGGCCTGAACTTTGACAAGCTAATGCATCGGGGTGGGTGGCGAGTAGACTTTGTCTGTGCGGATGGGACCACGGCATACGATACATTCCGAGCGGCATCGAAGCACCAGGCGCTAAAAGTCGCCATTGACTTTGACCATGCTTGATAAAGGGGCCCTGCACTTGATATTGCGTGATGGCCGTCCAGTGGCCATCCCCGTCGTTCCTCTCGGCAGGAAATTAGAGTGCTTCGGCGGGCGTTCGTTGAATTTTCTAGTCCAAGATGTTTATTCGTACTGCATCATGCCATCTGGTCCTTCGTCCAATCCATTACGGCAGCTCCTTCAACCTTGCTCATGCAACGCCCCCTTTTCTGCGCCTTTCCTCTTTCTTTCGTAGTTTCATCGGCGAAACAAGCCACGCGGCCCCACTTTGTCCAGTGCGCCCCGTCGACATGAAGCACGATGACGGAGAGGAGGAGACGACTGCGGCAGTGGTTGCCTGGAGATAAAGTATTCCGAGGAGCACTGAGCCATCGGATCAATCAGAACGGGGTACAAAAGGGCCTTACTTTACTATGGTGTCGAATAATGTCTGTAATATGGATGGAATGTTTCACAGTAAATTGCGGGATGGCCGAGTACTGTGGTCGGGGCCATTAACAATGTTAGCGTGGTACTTCCATCCCTTATTGATGACTAAGATTCTGCCATATTTTTTTTACCACCGAATGTAATTAAACAACTAAAATACATCAAAAATACCCCT